>JAHZMZ010004537.1:0-21981 GCA_027743805.1 Lepidocyrtoides sp. E14 | reverse complement strand
TTATATCTGATGTGGAAAATGATTTAGGCAACCCCAAAAACTTAAATAGGGCTCCAAAGTTTTTTATGAGATCGTTCTCCTCTTCCGACCACAAATCTGGACATTTTGCACCACCGTCACTGGAACCTGGTACTGTGAGTCGGTGTCGAGTGTCCGGTATAGGTGAGGGAATCCTGACCAATGGGCCCAAACTTGACAATGACAATAGAGATATTTCCGTGGAGATGGACTCGTGACTTGGGGATCGTAGCATTCGGTTTGATGCATTCTGAAAGCAACAGAATCCGGAATTGGCATCAAAATCTATGTTTCACCCATACAAAAATGCACAAATGTTTTACACATTAAACTCGCTAAAAAGGTTTCTTTTGTGCTGATAGTTTTAAATAGTTTTAACCATCACTTTTTATCGCAATCCATCAATGAGATGGTTTTTATTTTATGCTTGCTCAAAACTTATTTTTTGAATGGTAAAAATACGCTCATACAAAATAGTTCACACATTCCCAGCACGAAAACCCCACAAATCATTAGTGTTATCATAGGTTGAGCTCACAATGTTCACTAATTATTATGCTAATATTTAATTTTCTGGAAAACTCATTTGAGTGGTTTTGGGCACCAATTTCGATACCATACTAAAACCCCGTCTGGCCTCCGCTTTGGTTCCGTTATCATTATTTACTGTTGCAAACTTGCATTTCATTTGAACAAGTTAGTTATGTGCGTACATCATTGAAAATATGTATTTTTACAAATGCTAACTTTATACTTCATTTTTAAAAGTAGTCATTATTTGATGATAAACTCAAAATGACCTTAGTGTTAAATATTCCAGAAATATTGATGTAGTGATCAGAAAATAAATCAGATTGCAAAAACCCGCCTTTGCATTTTCTTCAATATGCACACACTCACGTAATTTTCACAAAGTCGCCACAAAAAAAGAAGCTTTGCATAAAACTGAAAAGCAGTCAAAGTTAATTAAATATAACATTTTCCAAATGCTTTAAAAAGTCCTAACAGAGATAGCGATTTCCTTGTTAGTCAACACACTAATCTCCAAAGGTTGTGTAATTCCAACACAATTGAAAAACTATTAGACAAGTGCCTTGCATTATTACGCTTATGGCTTTGACGGGTTTAAAAATTGTTAATGTGATATCCATTAAAAGATTTAAAGTTATTTGCGGAACGCTTTGATCAGTTACTATGGTCTAATCCGCTTGAAAAAAGGTGGAGTACTAAACTTCATATTACTTTCTAATGAGATTATTTATTCACATATATACTGCCTACCTTTATAGTTAATGTATTGAAGCACTTTAAAATTGTTGCTACTACAGGTTCTATCAAAAACCTTAAACCCTGTTTGCTTACTAATTGTGTACGGCTTCAATTCCTAGTTTCTTCGAAATTCGACAAAAACTTTATTTTCTAAACTGGAAAAAAAATCAGCAGCGAATTAAATATTTAAACGTTTTAATAGCGACTTTTAACAGAATGCCTGATTTATGTTTAGTGACAAGCTTATAGAGAGTCTATGGATATTTTTCTGAGACTGCCTATTACAAATTTTAAACGTTAGGCTTGATATCTCTTTTACCACAAGAATCCATTAAAATATGTAATCATAAAAAAATCCTGGTAATTACGGAGATCACAGTGCAACTCCAAAACAATATTTTGCGTAGCATAATTATGAGTTACTCACATTTTTATGTTGATGATAATGCTATCGCTATGCTAAGAACCATGCTACAACATGTATAATATGCAGCCATATCGTGCATTGTGCTGTTTAATTCAGTTACTTACACTCAGCAAAGCGCTTAATAAATAGTTGTTTAATACGCAGATCTGATAGTAGATGAAATTTGTGCCAAGATTTATTCAGTTCTTCAAGAATACTCACCTGAATTTGGATCATTGGCTTGTCTTGTGACATTATTTACCGGCTATGTATCAACATGCGCAAAATCACATTGACAGCGTATAAGCTTTTCTTTGCTACATCTAGCAATGGCTGATTCAAGAGTAAGTCTGCAAATGAATAAAAATGTTATGTTAGTTAGCATATTTTTTTTGTTGAAACACATTTACTCTCACTCTCACAAATTAGTAATTCGTAGCTCAGTCACTCTTTCTTTTTTGATCCAGCTATAAATAAACTAGGAAATTGCAAAAAAAATGTGGCCAACAAAAGAATTAGAATTATAAGCGTAATGCACAGGCAATTCAAAATAATTTGACTAAATCTGCACCACACAACTGGGGAGGCTATTATTATAATCTGTATATTAACTGGTGCGACTTAATGTTCATGAGATAACCCACTCGACAATAAAAATTGAGTATGCATGCTTTAAGATCTTTAACTTGAAATTAAATTGAACTTAACCTTACATAAAAACAGGAAGAGAACTTGAGAAGGTTTACTGTTTGAATTTTTATGCGGAAAACAGTTAATTCTTTTACTACTAGTGGCAGGTCACCATTTCCTTTAATTTATCAATGTATCAAAAGCGATCTCAGATGTGGCATAAACTTAGAATATATTTAAATGATCTTTACTGGTGTAAAATGTCTTGTAAAAAAAGCTTTATTTACTTAATTGCATGTCTGACGGCATTTGAAGTGTTTAAAAAATATTGTGAATAAAAAATCAAAATGAAGGAAGACGTGTATGTAACCCAATTGAAAAAAAAACTTATTGTACATTTCAAGGAAACCATTAATGGACTAAACATGTTTGTTGCAGTCTGTCTATTACTACTGTATAACCACCTACATGCGTGCAAATTTTTCCGTTTGACGTTTCAGCTTACAGGAGTTTCAGGTTTGGCGTTGGCGTTACATACAACAATTTTTTCTGCACTACCATTTTCTTATGAAGGTTTGAAAACAAAAGTGTAGAAAATGCACAATCGGATTTTTCCAATCTCATTAGAGTGCTGCTTATTTTAGCTGAACAGGAGTCAACCATTTAAAGGTAGTGAAAATCAAGTGTCAAAGCTTCAGCAACCAACACTAGACACAATGTGACTTTAAAAGCATACTGTATAAACATTAAGCAGCGTTGAAATTACAAAGCAGTAAGATATTATTATAAATAATATTTCCAGACATGAAGTGTCCCGATTCTTTAGGAGATCAAGATTGAATGGTCGCAAAAGTTACTGATTTGGTTTCTTTCATTTAAACGAGCGGTGCGTTCTTTGGTTATTAACTGCTACACGTCACTATAATACAATGCCACTACTGTAATATGTTTTTACGGCGATAATATATACATAATAAACTCATGTAATAAAATTTATCGAATTCCCATAAAATAAATAAATTTCACCTAGCAAGCTTTCTATTCATATTTTGTGAATCAATTGAACTTTTGTGCTTTTTGGGAAACACATACCACGGAAATAAAAAAGGTTGGTCAAATTTACTTAGAATTTGCTGAATTGTATGTGATGAATTAACTTACAACCACTTTTTCTAAAGAGAAGGTCACAGGTCAAAAGAAATAAAACACGAATAAAATATAAATGAAACACAGTTTTTGTTTCAATAAAGGTCATAAACGCGCATATAGCCTACGAAGTATATATTTTTTTATTATTCACAGTAAGGAACTGGTGTTTTTAACTGGTAAGGCTACTCTAGTTCAACAACTTTGCCAAGAAACTGGTCAAAGCTATAACGTAAGAATAATTACGAGTCTTTGATACCAAATATCATATTATCATCTTGTAACAATACCGTTGAGCACGTTAACTGCTCTAGACAATTTTTAACACTATAATGTCCAAATTTCACTTACCATAATAAATTTGAGATGATTTTGAATAAGAGTAAAATAGAACAGGCGCTTTGCTATTAAAAACGGCTCAATTTTTCCCAGTCAGATTGTTTCATCAAAGCATCACAATAAACCTTTACTGCGACGAAGAAGAATTAAATAATGTTTAAGCGAACTTCCTTTCCCGAGTACAACACTGAAATCACATTCACAAACAGGATGTGTTTTTGCGGTGCAAAATTGTAACTCGGTTAAACTGATATTCTATGCATACAATAACTTTTCTCTTTTCATGATTATCAACACTTGCACCATTTCTCGTGAATAGATTTCCTCTCAAAGTCAATATCAGTTTGACAGTACGCAATAGATTGACAATGATCTTGTGGGTGCATTAACCACACAAAGCAATAAATTAGATTGATGTGTTGTCCGTAGATTAAACAAGAACAATACACTTATTATTATTATTGAAGATTTACACTTATCTTTACAGAAAGAAGGTTGTGGTGATGTTGCTATTGACGATGGTGATTGTGGTAACAGCAGTGAAAGTAGTCTTGGGTCGGAGATAACTTCTGCTACTAGTAGGGAAGCAATATATTATATGATTTATATAAAGTAGTAGTAATATGGAATGAATGGTGTAGCATTTTCACTTGTTTTTTTGTGTAAAGAAGTACTGATAAGACGTACCAGTTGTAGTAACATTTCGGCAGTTTCTTTTTCTCTTTTTTTATTACAACTACAAAGTTAATCGCAGTAAAGTCCTCATGTGGTTTTTTTTGCTCATAAGGTAAATAACAATGCAAGCCTAATAAATACACGTTTACGTTTTCCGATATTCCGAATGCAAACTGAAGTACATGCATAAATAGCAGTTATTATTGCTGTTATTATTATTCTATACGGTATTATGGTATTTATGTATGAACATCTTGCTTGCTAGATTTTTTTATAGCAGAGCGCAAACAGTTCGCGCATGGTTCCCGATCGATATTTTTACTACGACTACGATTACATACTTGTGCTTTTCCCATATTTGTGTGGGAGCACGGCCAGCCGCCTGACATGTATATTATTTGGGAAGAGAGAGTGAAAGAATGGATTTTCTCGTATTTTGATAATAGCTGTTGTCGTAGTAAAACTCCGGGTATAGTATCAGATATGGTGGTATGGTAAGGGTAGTGATGATGATGATGATGCTTGTACAAGTATGAAGTACTTGGCAGCAGCAGTAAAGTTGTAGTTGCTGTAGGAGTGTGAAAGTTGGAGTAAAATTTGTATAAGAACTTCCCTTTTACCGTTTCTTCCATGCATGCGCTAGTAGTGTCTTCTGGAGTTTAGGGTATATATTATGTATGTGCACATACCTATGTATGTAGATACTTTCCTTTTTCGACAATCTCCATTCTATTTCCCGAAGTTTATACCGCCCGTTTGCTATTCTATACCTTAGTATTTCCGATTTCCGTTATATTATTATAGAGGTTGTCGTCACTGAATATGCTTGTTTCAGTGGGACAAAGTGTGCTTATTCTATTCTGTCCAGAGCTTATTTATGGGCTTGTCAAGTGTTTTACAGTAATATATGCAATCTAGAAAAATAATATATGTGGCGCGTATATGTATATGTTTTTACCTACATGTGGTAATATTGTGCCCCATGCCGCAGTAGGTAGGATGTTGAATGGCAAAGAAGGAAAACCGGGTCCAGACCCTCGCTTGTAAGCGTTCCTATGCTAAGCTAGAAAGTTATGAAAAATACAGAAATGTCTGTGTACGTCTGTAAACGCTGTAACTCCTGTTCTATTGACCTGGTATTGAACGTTGGATCCATTGACCTTCTGTGGCATGAGGTATTAGGGAAAACGATAAGTTGTAATGCATCTTTATTGGGAGGGAACTGCGGTTGTTGTCTAACTATTAACAAGCATTTTTTGTACCACCACCGGCGTTTATGTCATGCATACGAAAGTTACTAATTTGAGTCTACACTTTTCGCGTTCTTTCTAATTCCATTGTAGTAAGGAAAAGTATTCGTAACAATCTTTTAATGGCAAAAATCGTATTTTGCAGTCTGCCGATGATGATGATAATTCGTTACTATACTGAAATGACGAGTTAATACTTTTCCTAAATGTGTCACGTCACGTCATGACCAATTCAACAAGGTGTTATCATTATCGCACATTGTGCTTCACTGGTTGAACTGAACCACAATCTCTTTGTCTCTTTCCATCTATTTTTCTCGATGATGTCGCAGCACATTAAAAAATCTGCCAATTTTATGAGACCTCTGGAAAAAATGCACTCTCAGACGCATTATTTATTGCCTTGGTGGTGGGTGGTTGCTTGAGAAGTGTTGGGTTTACTTTGCTTTCTAAATGTTTTTTTTTTAAAACAAAGCAAGGGTAGATACACTAATCATTAAAAGAAAAAAAGCAATAACGGAACGTTCATGGTGAATTTAGGTGACCATTTGGAAATGAATTGACCACAAATAAGATGCAATGACCATTGGTCAGTTCCATTTAGCGCAAACAGTCAGCATTTGAGATGGAAGGCCCAAGTATGGAAGTTGGCTGACACATCTGGTCTAGGAAACAAAGCGTGATGACAGATGATAATCGTTCACTTATTATTTTTCACATCCCAAAATTTTGGATAGGATCGTTTTCTTTAAGAACATTTCATCCTCTTATTCGTGAACACAGTCCGGTGTGACACATTGCATCATGAATAAATTAAAATATGATCACGACTGACCCTTTATGTTACGGATGAGTAAATTTGTGTCTAGACGGATCCATTTTTATTAGAAGCCCATCATCGTCATCGTCTATTTACAAACAAGAAAAATTGCACAGTAAATACAGGAAAATATGCACGATATAGTGATTGTAGTACCTACATAGCTTAAAAAATATGATCAAATCTGCCTAAAATATAAGTAATTTGCAAAACAACGTTATTAGTGCTGCTACGTGCACACGTCAGAAAGAATTGTGACCACGGCATAAATACATAGCCTTGACTAAACTAGGTCAGATGCTGATTTCGTTCAATTAAAATCAAAGCTTAATTCATTTTTATATCCTTTAAAATATAATGAGCTTTGTCTCTCTATGAGACCTTTTTGCACATAGCACAAGTGTTAGGTACATATGAGCAGGCAAAAGATTTCAGTGACAAAGATGGGTTTTACACTTCACACGACACAAAATAGCATGGAGGCATCTAACCACTGTAAAAATAAATATTGCTTGTGTAGGTAGGAATATTGGAACTGAAAGAAAATGACTCCTTTGATTTTCATACATCTACATCTTTCGTACTACTGAAGGTCAACGTATTCCAAACGAGCAAAATCCCTACTTCATTTTTGCTTGAAACCAATGCATACCTACACACCTTTCCGACAGTTCCCTTCATTTGTCAATCCCACGTAGAGAGTCTTCAGTTTTCTTTACTTTGTAACTATAAATAAAATGGAAAAATGTTGGAGAGGTAGTTAATTGAAAGTGACAGGAGCGACTAATTGAAGACGATAAACAGATCTAGATTCGACCTTTTCAGTTTTTAAATTCAAAATGACTTTTGTTACCATTAAAATGATAACCTCACCTTACCTGTTATCTGGTATATTTTGTCTGTTTGTCTGGTTGTGGACTGGAGTAGTAAATACAAAGCAGAATGGATAGTAAATATACAGCACGCTGTCCTTCAACCGCTGCGCTACCGGACACTTTATAAGCATAGGAATTTTATATATGAAGTGGAATGAAAATATGGGGCAAAGAAAGACCCGTCAACAAAATTCCCAAGTTTAGGGAATAGTCACATTTTTAATGTTTTTTTGGCGAAATTTCGTTGAATCACTCTCACTTATACTGCTGCATGTAGAATTCGTTTCCGCATTCTTATTACATTTATATAGAAGTGTCATTGATATTCACATTGCTACAGGTCACCCTTTCCAAATACCAAGAATTTGAGTGAGAAATCAACGAAAGACATTGGGTAGAAGAAGGGTTTGACACTCAGCAGAAGCAATTTTTTTAGAATTGTCACTCGGCAGGGGAAAGCATGTAGTTTTTTGAACTTATTTAACTTTCAGATGTCTTACGCTGGCAGCAGATTTCATCTAAATTGAACAATTTTTTATACCCTGTTCCAAAATTTGGATCAACTAAATTGTTTTTTTTATTTTTACAAGTATGTAGTTTGAAAAGGAATTATCATTGTACAACAAGATTTCGGCTCAAGTTTTTATGATTTTAAACTGTGACCATTTATAAATAGAGTCACGTAAACATACTTTTGAAGAAATGTTCACGTTGAAGTGAGAAATTATATGATATCCTCATGGTGATACATACATGCAAATGGTAATAATAATAATAATAATAACAAACGAAGAAGTAACAGTTGTGCAGAGATGTTGGGATCATAAAAACAGAAAGTTATTTATTCGTATTAAGTGAGATTTGAGATGTGTTAAAGAGTAAAATCCAAGGTATCTTCTTCTTCTTCTTGCCTTGTGAACGGCAGACGGCCATCATCAGTCGAAACAAAATTCACAAGCACAATAGCAGCATTATAGTATATTTCAGCATGTATAAAAAGGATGCTTTATACGAGTGAACATTTTTGATTGCTATTTTTTTATCAACGTGACATAATCGTGATCTTTCTGTTTTAATACTGGAACTTGGAAGTGTCGACAAGAGCGGCTGCTCGCCTGCTATTGTACACTCGGTCCCGTCGTTACATCCACCTACTTATTTTGTTCAAAGATCAATGTCTTGCACTTGCAAATGTTCTATACCGTTTTGTAGTGCTTGTAAATAAACGTTTGAGAGTATATGAAGGTACATTTTTATACTCCAAGTCAAACTCGGGTAATATTGTGTACATAGAGAAATACTTGTCTTTGATATGATGTTAATGATGCCTGTATGAGGAACTGCAGATGACGTAATATGTTTATCTCTTTTTAAAAATAAAATGTTGAAAGCTGTGGTTAACCTTTCTTTTGGAGCTCATTCCGCTTTTTCACTACTACTTGATATGACAATCAAAGTTTTGACGCAGAGAGTAACAGTTGTCGGAGAAGTTTGGTTGGAGCGGCCTATTTCCAGTCGCTGACAAGACAGGAAACAAAGAAAAAAAATCATGTTTTCCTTACAAAGTGTTTGTTTCCTGTTGCTGATGGGGTGCGTCCTAGATGGGACAAGAGCACAAAACACAACGGCTGCAAGGAACACTCAATGGTTTGAAGGGCAAATTGACGAGTTTATACGAAATGCCCAGGATAATGGTGAACCAACGGACATTCAAGTGTCCACCTGTAAAATTTCCAGCAAGCAGCTCGTCGCTACTGCCCAAGCCACAGCTGCACGAGTTCTCAAGGGCATTTGTAATCCAGGTAGTAAAAATCCATTGAATTTTCTTTCAATTTCTATTGCAAGAAAATGGTGCAATGCAAGAAAATTTTCTGTACATAGTTGAATTTTTGTCAAGATTATTTTTTTATGCTACAGACGACAAATTGTTCCTTCAATACATATAAACATGTAGCAACGATGCATGTTCATACTTATTAAGATGTTATGGTTTTGTACAAAACTTACGCAGCCGAAATGGACGACCGATTCTCCAATCTTGAAACCCAACTGGGTGACCAACTCAATGTTTTGAAGTCTATGCTACTAAGTTTGGAGGACAAACTTGTTGAGCAAGACCAGGAAATCAAGCGAAATCATCGGAGAACAATGACATTGTTACAGGGAATGTCCCGTAATCCCGGGACTGGCTCAACGGTTATTGACGATGATAATACTTACACGCCTGCCTACATCCCAGCTATTCCTCACCGTGCTCAAGAGGTAATAGATGATGATGATGACAATCTTCCTTCTGACTACAATCTGCGAGGCCGGTTAAATGACAATACTAGTGGAGGAGGCGTTATTCGTGCTAGTGGTGCAACTGCAAGAAATAGAGGTTCCATTACATCAACAGATATCAACTTAAAAAGCGGCCACGTGGGACCCAGATCAGCAGAAATTGGGAAATATAATAGCACAGTTCACATTGAGAATGGAAAGCGAGTCTTTTCCTACTACTGGATTGTCACGGGCATGAACTACAAACTAAAAAATTGGAACCAGCAACGCGTACTGCGTTCCAACAGTTTTTACATTTACCCAGGAGGATATCGAATGTATATCAAGCTTATACCCAAGTACTCTAGCACAACCATGTTTCTTCACGTAGGCATTACAAAGGGAGACTATGACCAATCTTTGGAATGGCCGTTTGCTCTGAAAATGCGGGTTTTTGTTCTTGATCAAGAGGACGCAATAAACAGGGCTCAGGATTTGAAGTCAAGAATGTGGGATCCAAAAGAACTCTGCTCAGGCTCTAATTGGATAAAACCCGTCGTTGGTGACAATCCCGAGTGTGTCGGTCTCGGAATCCCACATGACGTGATTAAAACTCGCGAATACATTTGGAATGATAGAACCATCATCAAACTCACCATTTTTCTTGACTAGATTTACAGTAAAACAAAACATATAATTGTCGCTTTCCCTTTTTTCATCACTTTCAAACTGGTTGTAAGCAGTCCCCACTTACCAGAACTGTTATTGCAGCACACCAAAACATGCCTCCCGAGCAAACCAAGAGACATTCTGCAGCTTAGCACTGTAAGCCGTTCTTACAGCAAACGATAAAAAATTCTGAGAACCAGTAATTACTGCACACTGGTAAGAACGACAAATTTTGAAATTATTATTCGTGAACACGATAGCTGTTAGTCGGTTGAATTTGCATCACTCTAAAGTTTTAAAATTCCTTTGATAAAAAAATTAAACAGTTACGGAACATTTTCTCTCTGTCGAAACTATGACTTGTTGTCGTTAGGCGTTCCATATACATGTATCACTTATGTACTCCATACAAGTCAGTATGATTCGATTTTTTGATTGCTGAAATTGAATAATATTTTTTTGTAGAAATGGTTTTTGCATACCGGCAATGTACTTGTGATCTGCTGCAAAAATGGTTTCTCTTTTCTAAAAATTAAGTTTGCTGGAAACCCAATTTTTTTGCATGCCCGCATAATCAATAATAATTAATTATTATAATATTGTACTAAAGTTAACTATCCTGTAGTTCCACTAGTTTTCTGTGGTTCCTGCTTTCGCTTTAATATCCGTCGATTTCGTCTCCCACGCCTGAAAGAGATGAAGAGAAGAAAAATTACGCAATATTTAAAGCTATGCTTTTAAAAATATTCTTAAGTCATTTCTGTTCTGTAACTTATTTATTTATTTACCTAAGCAATCACCATTTTTGTCTTGCCTTATCTAAGTTTTAAACTTTAAATAAACATTTAATGATATTTTCAAAAAATGTCGTGTCCTACCTACCGTCTCTCACAATGTTACGATCGGCTTTTAAGTCAAGGCAAATATTCGATTAAAAACTGAAAGTGAGACGGAATGCAAACGTTTTATTACTAATTTTACGATCAATCGCTTCCATTATCATTCCGTCTTGTGTAACCAAGCAGTCTGCAAGTATTTTTATGATGATTGCTGGGTCGCTTTCAACTTTTTTATCGGTGTTGGATTATAAAAAAAATCAGGTAAAGGTCCTGCCGCAATAATATTATTACCAGTGTGGATGGTGCAAATGAGTAAGTCGCAATCAAATCCTCCTCGTTGTTTTTTATAGCTGTTTGAGAGAACACTATGTGTAGCATGACTGGACAGTTTTAAACTTGTTACACTTTTCTCACTGCCTGATTGACACATATTATTTTTATCGTAAAACATGGTGGCATACTTACAGTCAACGTCAACTCGCTAAAAAAATGAGCCAAGCATCGTCATCTACGCGAAAAAAGGAAAGGAGTGGTGGCGGAGATGTAATAAAAATAATACTAGTAAACCGTATGACACGGAGACGTTCATATTATTCCTCAGCAGAGAGCTTCACTAAAAGCCAAAAAAACGAGTGAACTTAGAAACACCAACTTAAATGGCTTCATCCATATTTTTTTGTTTAAAAAAATCAATCACATCATTTACACTTTATGCTATACACACTAGTATCAAAAAGTCTATTTCTTTCATTTTTTCAGTGAGCCCATTTATTTCATAATAAAATAAATTCATAATAATATGCAACCTGTCATACAAAAAATTGACAGTCATATTTATTTGCATACGTATACACTCACTCAAACGTTAATAATGCATCATTTATGACGATAGTAGCAAATTATTTGATGTATGAGCATACCAAAGTAGGTCTTGTGTCTCCTGAGAACCCTGTTTTTTAAAGAGAATGTTTTGCCTGATATAAGGAGCATCCAGTTTATAAAAATGACATTTCATTAGCTATACCAAATTTATTTACCATCGTCACTTGTAAATAATCGGAATGCAGTTTTTTGTTGTTCTGCCAATGTTTTGAAGTGTGATGATGACGTTCCTCCTGAACTATCCTGTGATAATTTCTTAATCCATTGATCTTCGTCTTGTTCGACACGGGATTGAAAACGAAAGATTCAGTGCAAAAATCAGCACAGAAGTTATATTTTTTCTATTAAAAACAGTTTTCTCGTTTTATTTTAGACATCTGGGTTTTGACTGACGACAGCGCAAAAGAATTTGTGATGTGATGATGAGCATGTTCTAGCACTGTGTGTAGGGGGAAGCGGATCAATACTATAAACCTGGAGGAAAGAAGACGCCACTGACTTTTGGTTATCTTATTAGTAAAGCATTATCATCGCCAACAACGTTTTGCATAATAATCTAATTAGATCATCATCCGTGCACTCATTACACACTTATTCTGAAGTTAAATTCTATCATTGGCGTAGGAATAGAGTGTGCGTGTGTGTGTGTGTGTGTGGCAAACAAATTGTGCGGTATATATATAATACATATTTCCCCGATTTTGCTGCTGGTGGTGGCTAAGATGGTTGTGGCACCAATCCGACTGCTGAAATGTCAGTCTATAGTCAAAACTGGTATTGTTTCTATCAGAATTGAGCCTTCCTCAAGAAAATCACACGTAAGATTTGAATAATATATAACACAGTGTTCCAGTTCAATAAAACCTACGGTTTTTTTGAAAAATTGTGTTTATGTGTTTTCGCTTAGCAGGAAATTCATAACGACCATTTGAACAACAAGTGTTAAAAAATAATAATATTATATATAGTATTCTACGTATCATATCTCTTTACTTGGTAACACGAAGGGATCATTTTGTGAACAGAAATAGAAATACATATTATTATTATTATTATTGCGCGTTTTATTCAAGTATAAAAAACTGTGTATGTCCGTGAAATAGTCCATGGTCATAAAAATATTATCTTACATTTACAAAGATCGTACGTACGTAACCCAATAAAAGAAATAAAACTCATCGCAATTTACAAATACAGACAGGTGGAGTGCGTGTAGGTTTTGTGCAAGAAAGGTGAAAAGACAGAAGTATTTATGGTTTTTGTATCAACTGTAAGCAACATTGTGTGTCTAATCTTTTTTTTTGCAAAAAAAAAGTAGTCATGAATTCTCCGAGATTGGAAAAAACATCAACAAAAGGCAACACTGACAACTGTCTCTAAAAACGAAGAAAATGTAACAAAGCATGCTTTACAAATACCTACTCACACAAAAAAAAATATTTCTTACTCATTTAAATTTCTTCCTGAAATGACTAAATAGTGAGCACGCAAAAAGAAGAAAGAGTGCAAGCAAACAGGGTTTAGTTGACTAGTTCACCGGATAAAAAAGAAGGAAAAGAAGACAAGACGGGGGAGACTTATTTGGTAAGAAACGATCATCATGAAAACACAGTGGCAAGCTAAGCTACTCGCTCCCCATTAATACTACTACTACTACTGCTACAACAATAATCACTCAGTCAAAAGCAAAGAAGTTTTGGCAAAGTTGGGGAGGTGCGGTGTGTGCGATGATGATAATGATAAAATATGGGTACCTAATACACAACTCCCAGTAAACCTTATATGTAAATGATGCAATGACAAAAAAGACTAATAATAATGCCTTTTGAATAATGTCTTTATTTTTGTGCATAAATAAATAAATACATGAGTACAACAAACATATATGTACCTTTTAAAGGCAAGCACATTAATTGGATTTGACAAAAAAAATAGGCAAATAATAACAAAAATAATAATAATGTATATTTATGTGCGCTGCAGAGTGCAAATAGATTTATAATGATCAGTAGAAGTGTTTGTTGCTGTTGGCAGTCTCAGAAGTAATTGGTTAGTTGAATGGTTGCATTACAAAGAAAAATAAATCGTTCCTCTCCAAATAATGAATGGATTGGTTTTGGTTAGTTGGGCGGAAGACTCTTTGTCTGTGAATGAAATGGAATAATGTAACAATAAAAATCAAGTTTGTTAAATGATTCCGATGGTGATGATGATACCATGAGAAAAGGATGATACTGATCAAAACTGGGTTGACAAAGCAAATACAGTGTACTCCATTTCCATTTCTCGATTTTTTTTCTCTCTACTGATTTATTTAAAGATGGGAATTATATGGGGCAGTAAAACTGTATATGTATATGTATACAGGCATACGCTCTTTGTGTGTCGCGGTCGTCCTCTTTCTTCTTCCCTCTTGAGCTTGTTCTAAAAGTAATAACTATAAAAATATTGTTCTTTTTTCGATTTTCATTTACATTTACGACATGATAAAAATGTCACCTACATTTTCGTACTTGAGTTAGTGTGCATCCATTGTAAATTTGTGTAAGTGTCTTCTGGATTGATTGAAAGTTGGTTCAACCATTAGCACATATAGTTTGCTATAATATAGCAGCATGGTAGTAGTAGTAGTAGTAGTAGTAGTAGTAGCTGTCGCTTACTGAAAAGATTTGTCAGATTGTCACAATGACAAATAAGCAAAACTCCGTATGAATCAATATTCATGTTTTGCAAAGACGTGCAAACTGCAGATGCGTTATATATGAACAGTTATATTTGATTCTGAGATGTAGGTACATCTTCTCATTTGAGCAGCATAATTATGCTGTATTTATCTTTCAATTGAGAAGGTCAAGAACCGGGAATAAGTCGCTTCAGACAAGCCTTTCATGGATTGAGAGTCCTTGAGAGTGAATTGTCATGTTGGCCGAGACCATGCATCTTCTACTGCAAATATTATGCACCTACATGATCATCATCATCATCAGCAACAACTCTACAAAGATGATTGTTATCTTTACTGAATGAAGGGACAACAGGCAGAAAAGTCGTTCTTTCATTTATTATTATTATTATTGTTGTTATTATTTCATTATTAATAAGACTGAGTTGGATTAGTAAAAGAGGAAACTGGCAAGTGAGCACATATATAAATAGATACAAATGCAATGTTTGAAGATGGTGTTATTGATGAGGATGATGATTATGATTAAATGGTGACAAGAGTGCGTAGGAACTTCTCGTGACTATGTACACCTGTCAACTTTTATCTTGCTCTATTAGAGGCGGCAGTAGTGTGCTCTTTTTTTATTTTTCTCATTAATGCAGCCGTACAGGTACCGTACAAGTCTATCTTAATCAGTACCTATTCAACTATTTTCAAAATTACAAGCACCACATTTTTCATTGTTTAAGAAAATGAGGAATGGATTCTTTTTGTCTTTAGGAAATATTAAGGGGTTAGTAGAGAAAACTAATTTAATTCTTAATTCTAATTTAATAATTCTTGTTGATAATGATTCAAAATAAAATAATATTGAAAAAGTATACATTTCCCGTTGATCAAATAGGTACTGATTCTGAAAGGTCTTCATCTAGTTGGTCCCTACGAATATTTTTTATTACTGCATCACTCACCCACGATGACAATTAACAGTACGTTGCTATTTCATTCTTTCCCTAATTGATAGTGAATTTTATCTCATTCATCAACTTGGTCGTCTCTTATTCACAAGTAATTTTTGTATCACGTCTTGCTCGATAATTGAGTATATATGCCTAGATACGAACCATGCTCTCCGTTCAGCTTTCAGCTACTTGTGTTTTAGATGTCATTGTCAGACGTGACGAGGGATACGAATTGTTAGGGTTGTAACTTATTATTTTTAGTACCTTGATAAGTTCGGTCACATTTCATTAAGTCGTGCAAGTAGGCAGGCACGTAATTTGAAAAGGTCGAAGTCTCATTAAACCTTTCCAAGAATTCTCTGAACATTTTCATGATTACATTTACCGTTACCACTGCTTTTACAAGTTCTATGTTGTTGGCAGTAAAACACATGCACATCATTTTAAACCATTTTGTCTGTTTTATGCTTTGACTTCACCTCCTCCATATTCAGCTTTTAAATCATGAATACTAATCACCGTAAGCCTTTTGCAAGTAAGCAGATGCGCTCTCACAAAGAGAACTGCATGGATGAAAGTGACGAAAGAAAAACCCAGAAGCCATTTGATTTACTGGAAAATTTGCGATTTGGAAATAATGTGTAGAGCATGCTGAGCCAAGAGTAAAGCTCCTTTAGCTACCAAATAGTGGTCTCAGATCGCACATTTTTCTTTAGATGCCTAATATATTAGATGTCATAGTAGCTGTTGCGGTGAAATATTGTAAATGATTGAATCGTTTCCTCATCGGCCTCATCTCATCATCTTCTTCATCGCTACCACCACAATATGATTATTATCATTATCATCAGATCCATTACCATATAATAATGCTGTGATATATGTCCAAAATGGTATGCGAGTGAGACAACTTAAGTTCATCTTGCCACTACATTCTTCTGAAGAATCTTTTTTTTACTGAACCATTTTGACACTTGTAATATTCGGCATGATCATCATCATCTGCTTACACGACCACCACCATTGCCATCATCAGCAGCATCATTCAGAAAAAATGCAATATATTTACAATAATGTATACTAAAAGTTATAAGAAGTCTCGCCCACAAACAAAAAACGTTAAAACTGTAGACCGATGCTGAAACTGCCATGTCGTGTGTGCAACAAGGACTACCTACACAAAACACAAAAAATAGAATTTGTGGCTAATATAAGAAGGAGAATGTGAACAAAATTTCTGCTCAGTGTTCCGAGTATAATTTACATGTGGTTGGACTTCTCTTCTGCAGCAAATCCTCCAAGATTCTGTTTCAATTCAAAGAAAGGAAATTTGAAAGGGTTCCCATTTGAATAAGAAACCGAGTCCTGGTTCTTCCCGTCGTCATCATTATTGTCGTTGCTGCCATATCGTCGTCAATATTATTGCTGGAGAGAGGAAAAAGCTATTATCTGGCACTTTTTTGTCATCATCTCTCTAATCTAATCACTTTGACCAGTACTATCTTTTTATAACAATGAGGAGACTATTGGGTCCATCTCATCTTGTCGGTTTTACGACCACAATTGTTGCCTTGGTCGTCGTATTCAGTGCAAATAATGTAGTGCCAGTGAATTCTCAGTGTTCGCAAGAAAGATTGGTGGCATACAACGTGATCATGAAGACCCACTGGGATCGGGATCTCTTCCCGAAGCATTATCCAGAGTTCCGTCCACCGGCACAGTGGTCCAAGCTTGTAGGTACGTGAATGCTTTACGCTACCATCTCTATCATTTCACCAACCTGTTTTTATATTGGACAGCAAGCAGAGAAGCGGAGAAACCTTCATTGTCATTTTTTGGTATGAGTCACATGTGTGCACATTTCGTGAAGGTTTTATTATATATTTTGCATACTAGGGCGAACACACAACTCATCCTTTTCGTTGTACCGTATTGGCGGAATGGCTTCACAAGGGATGAAAAAGTTCGTTGAGACGTCCTCAGCAGACGAGTTGGATGAAGCTTCTCAGGGAGCGGATGGTGTTTTTGATGCTTTCAACGGCTCTCCCATCACTACCGGCGTTGGGCAGACCGAGACACAATTTTTCGTGGATGGAAACCACACCTTGGTAATTGCTTCATCCTTTTCCATTCAAGAAAATAATTTCTCATGCCACAAGAGTTACATTACCACTTATTATTTTAGAATATTTTACGTCTTACATGATTTACTTTATGTACCCAGTGTATGGCATGTATGATCATAATGTTCTCCTTCTTATATTCTACCCTACTCATCAACTGAAAGGTTTCACTTCTTGCCAGAATCGTCCCGTCTCCGGACTGGTTTGTGGGCATTGACAGCTTAAACCTATGTTTGAATCAACAATGGATCGACAGCATTGCCGTTGACGTAATGCTTATATATTTATACACACATTATGCTTACTTTGCATCCTAAATTCTTATCCTTTCACCACCATTGTCATGTCATAACCAATACAGACAGGTAACTGCTCTTTCTACAGTTCTGCACGGTTCAAAAATAGATCTTCAAAGCAAATAATGGTATTAATAATGATAATAATATTAAAGGTCAAAATCGGATTAGATTAGTAGTAGTAGTAGTAGTAGCAGCCAAAAAGTAGAACTAGTCTTTTTAAAAGCGAAAGAATGTTGAAGAAAGTACAATGTTGAGTTGGTAACAAAGCGTTTCTGCTACTCTTAAAATACAAGCTTTTGAACTTTGACCTATACTAAAGCACGTACACTTTGCACCAAATATATAGATTCAGAGTTTTGCTAAAGTACTAAATCAGTACTTCTGATTATGCACGAGTTTTAAATTATCTTGTCTAGATTTGTCTAGAAACTTGGTTATAGTTGCAGATGGTGTAAACTTTTTGAGTTTGGACCGGTCTTTTGGCAAGATAACTTACTGTCGGACAAACAGACAAAGCTAGTGCTATTGTAAGAAACGCAATTTGTTAGTGTAGCTCGTAACTTAAGTACATATTCCGGACATTGATAATTTCAAAGCAATAATGTTAGTCGATGTGCCTTCTTAGCATAAAAGGATCAGTAGCAGCTTATTATATATGCAATGTGATTGGTTAGCAGAGTGAACCACGAGAGAAATTACAATATCGGCGTTTGATTGATTTCCTTTCAGGTGGAACCCATTGATGCTGGAACCGACTCAGGTTGGTATCTCTCAATTACTATTTCACAAGCAAGCTATTCCCATTATCTAATCTAAAGGTTATGTATTGGCTAGTTTTCTAACTTTTCATATTATCTGTTGTAGTAGTAATATGTGCGTGTAGCTTAGTATTTAGTTTAAAGCATTTCAAATATGTATTTTCGTTTGAACACTCTCTCCTTTTATGCGTCCTCTTTTACTCGTATGAAAAGAATGATGGGCATTGTTTCCAATTTCCCATCCTTCTATCATGTTTCACTTTGTTCGTTCAAAATCATGCATCATTCAATGCCTACATTTTCTATTTTGCTGTTAAAAGCCAAACAAGTGAAACATTGCATCAACCATCTTTTGTAGAGTGGAACAGAGCGAATCAAGTAGTATGAAAAAAATATGATATGCAGTCTAATTTTATCACATTTTTTTTCTCAACGCTACACAACTACATATTAGGTGCATATTGCTATATACCTATAAAATATTAATAATACCATTATTATGAAAATTTGAGCATGTAATGCCATCACTGTTTAATCCTTTTTTTCTCTCTCGTTTTCTTTTTCTTCATGTCTTTTCATCGCATAGGCTTCACATTTACAGCACCAAACTGGATAACAGTCCCTCAGGAGGCAATCTATCAAATTCATCTGAGTACCTTGCATCCGGCACATTCCTTCCAGTATCCTGACAACCGAGTGCGGGACAAGCCCATAGCCACCTTTACAATATTCAAAGTGGATAAGCATGGTATTTTATGCCGCAAAGGAGTGATTTAGTTTCCATGTAAAGTTTTTTCTACCCCCTTTTCCCGCTAAGTGGCAGAATTACTGGAACAGTAACTCACACAGGCTTCTTGATCGTTATGTTATGATACAGTGTCATAGTTTCTGTACGCATTAACATAAATTGCATTAGCCGAAAAATATTCAACTTGCTCCTATTCTCAGGAAAAAAAAGATCTTGCTGAGCTAAGCAAGTGAGTTACAGAGGCAGAAAGTAGAAAAGTAACTTGTCTAACAACTAGTCGAAACCGTATGGAATTCACTGTTTTGCTTTCGTCTGTAATGTGTATACTCGTAACATTTTGCTCTTGCTACTTTGCAAAGTTCATAAAGTTAAAGTTACAAGCAGGTAGACATGGGAAGCACTTTTCTCCCATCTGTCTATAAATAACGTGATGCAACTTAATATATTACGTCATGTCTCTTGTTATGAAAACGCAGTGGTTCCACGAACCAGAGAGGAAACGAAAGACCAAAAAGTAGCGTTAGTAGTTGTTTGCGAAGATGGCGTTTGATTTCTAGCTCCTTCCTAGGAAGAAGTTAATCCGATGATGACAAAAGCGTTTACATGTATGAGTCTGATTCTGTAGCAGCTTTCCTTATATCATTGTTGACAGGTGAAAGAGTACTCGCTGTCTCAGTGGGGCGCTTCGAGAATCAATGATGAAGGCAACTCCTTGGTCCCCATTTACGATTCTACAAGTAGCATCAATGATCCTCTTCTCCACCATCACCATCATCTTTTTTCTGATGACATTGACAGTAATGACATTGGGAATGAATTAAATGAGATCACTGATCCAAGAGATGTTGAAGACTTGGCGCTCCGAAAGTCCAAGAAGAAACGATCCAGAAAAATGAAAGGTAAAGTTTCCCTTTGTTACTCTTCGTTATCCTTCTACAAGAGCGTAAGGGAGACAAGGAGACGGAGAAACGAGGGAGATTGAGAAAACAGAACAGAGTGAGAGAGAAGACAGGGGCAATGTAGGAGAGCAAGAAATGTCAAATAATACGCTATTGAAGAAGCTGTTAGGATGAAAAAGTACGAGAGCTTTTTTTTCGATGTTCAGTAAACTCTTCAAGTATTTCACTATGTTGAATTGAATTTACACGTCCCGCAGCTCTTTTCAATGATATCATGTTCTAATACCCTACCAATAGTACAAACAACATCTGGCTAATATTTTGTGTGCTGGCTGGATAAACAAAGCTTGTTTGTGAACGCCACGATAAAAAAAAAGTTGATCTGGAGCAACGTTTGTGGGAGAACACACAGCTATACCATACTCGAGAAAGAGTAGGTTTTTACCACACAATGAATAAAAATAATAAATAAAAATAAACTTGTTTAAAAATCCTCACCTATACATCCACAACGGAAATAATAGCCATCATGGCGTTGTTCGGTGAAATCAAAAATCGCCCAATGTATCCTATAGCCCTCAACAGAATAGAGTTTTTTCTCCACACATATTTATTTATTTATTTATTTGAATGCTGATACCATTAATCAAACACGTGCTGCAATCAATGTTCCGGTATTTTTTATTCTGTCTTTTTTATCCAGGTCCATACAACAAGCGTATTTCCCGTGACTGTAAGGTTTCCGACTGGAGTGAGTGGTCTGAGTGCTCCGCACTTTGTGGATTTGGGGAACAATATAGGCACAGATATGTCGTCGGTCCGTCTAGAAACGGTGGAACAGTTTGTCCTACACTGACGGACAAAAGACTTTGTAACTCAGCTAGAGATTGCCGTTTAAATTATTTTGACTGGTAATTTATTATTTTCACCCGAGAAGGTCTACGTAGATAAGCTAATTGAGAAGCAGCCTCGCTTGCAGAGGCATGTATGTATTTGTATTTGGCATTTGTGTGTGCGTGTAGCGTGTAGTGTAAGATAATGTATTTTTCAATTCCGACTGTAGAGGAAGATACACAATACGAATGAATGAGTGTGTGCAATCTTTTTGTGAAGTAGCGAGACCCTACTGATTTCTCACAGTCAGTGAGTTTTTGTTATTATTATTATTATTATTTATCTACTCAATACAGGCGTTATTATTATATTATTATTATGCTGCTATTACTTAAAACCTATTTATTTTGCTCGTCTCTGTACATAAACGTAGCATTCTGCACTAATAGATGTGTATGTAGTAGAAGTAGACTTATCAAGGAGTAGTGTCAACGTGTTGTGAATTAAGGTAACGCTGTTACCATGTGTGCATTATTCACTATCACATTATTATTGACGTGTTCTTTTTTGTTTGCATTTATGTACATATGTACCTACATACCACCGTTACAAG
>JAHZMZ010004536.1:0-22170 GCA_027743805.1 Lepidocyrtoides sp. E14 | reverse complement strand
AGTAAAAAAATGAAAATGTAACTTGCTACAAAGCAAATGGGCATCCACGACCGAATTATGATATAGTTCTACCGACTGTACCTTGAAAACAGGTAAGCCCCTGGCCCTGTAGAGTATGAACCCTTTCATTAAGTTTTGCTAATTTCTGACAAGTAGAATCCATAGACGGACAGACAAACAGGACAATATTATTAACCATCTACATCCCTGTTATGCTTCCGATATTTAAATGAAGAAATACGGACCCCATGAATTAAAGAATTCCTGGTTTTCCAAACGACACAAAATTACGAACAAACCCATTAAAACTTTTTGCAGAGAAAAAAAACTATCAAAAGCAGCTCGCATGAGGGTCTAGTTTAATTTTGTTTTTCGTATTCAGACAACAGATTTTTTTTTCTACGAAAGAAAGTAGCGAATTGTGTTTTAGAAAGCATTTGATAGGTGGGATTAACTAACTGTCGGGCCGTGAAGAATTGCATGCTTTTAGAACGATCAAAATTACTCTTGCAGTAGAAATAAAACAACAAAATAGTGACTTGAGTTGTTGTTTTAAGTAAAACTAATCAACATCAGTACCGGTTTTAGGACCTCAGTGATCTTACTTGCAGTTGCATTATTTTATGCTTTTCAAAGATTTATATATTATGCGCAGAGTAGTACTACTCCAGCTCAGTTTCAAATAAAAGTGTATTTATCTTACACATTGCACTATGTCAACATTTGCAACGTTCTCCAAAGTCAAGTAAAAAGCAACGGTTCCGTAGCTGCAAGCAGTTTGTCTGCCATCATCATAAATAAAAAGTTAGATGCACATGTACCAGTCATCGGGTCGCGACAGTAAACATGTCGTAAAATACCAGTTTTAGAAACTGTGTTAACGTTTTTTTCAGTGCGAAATCAAGTTACGAAAGAAAAACGTTTAGCATTTATTTCATTTAAAATTGAAAATTACATGAAAAGCTCGTACAAAATAATGTTCTTATTGGCTTACGTACGTGTACGCTTGAATTCACTAAAATGTTGAAGTATACTATACAACACAGTGGTTTAGTTTAGAACTGGTGGAAATTGTGTACTTAATTCTTACCATCTCTGAATTGGATAATAAAGTTGTAAAAGGGATGAAATGAAGTCTTGGACGAATACTTAATGACCTTTCTCTTCAATTCCAGTACTAAAAAACTGGGTACAACATTTTTTTAGTTTAGCTTTTTACGGTAAATATTGCATTTAACTTCTTGGAGGATAATTCCATTCAACAATTTTAGTCATCAAGTAGTGTACTCCATTTTCCTTGTGCTTGCTGACTGAGACGAAATCACACTAGGTACCTACATACCTACCTATATTCAACAGCACACCTTATGATATAAAATTGCGCAGGATTTTGACACACTTTGCATAATGAAGAAAGAGTTACTTTTTACTCTTTCCGGGTGATATTATGTTGCCATCCAGTGTCGTTAGGCTTTCATCTTTGTGCTCTTACCCCACACCCCTACTTTACCCGTTTCTTTTTTTTACATTACCCACATCATTTCAACTTAACACGTACGTACTTTATGTGAGATGAAAACCCTCTCGTTCAAAAAGAAAAACTTGAAATGAAATATAGCTTAAACCCACTTTTGAAGAGAAATTCCCTCTTTATATTACACTTTGAGACTATTTATAGAAGTAAATTCAAATACCTACATTAAATTTCGCCATAAGTAGAATGAAAATTGAAATTCTGGATCGTTTTGTACTGACTGTAGTGGTTTTTGGTGAATCCCATTCTTCAAGCTTATTGCATACCATTATTATCTTTATACAATAAATGGAAAGAGAAAAAACCCGAATATTTTAGGTATTAGCAGACAATATCATTTTTAAGGGAATCTACCTAACAATAGTAGTAATAATAGTAATATTTTATAAGTTTAACTTTCCATATTTCATCAAACTTCTTAGTAAAAAAATATGATACTCTGATATTTTCATTGTAAAGCTAGCAGAATGGGGTAACAAGTTTTTAAGCCAAGAAATGTCTGCAATGAGCACTTCCACGAAAATGATTTCCAACCCAATTGTACTTTAAGAATATATATTTTGATAGGAAGCCAGAACAGCGTCACAATTTCTAGGAGAAGCAGTTTATTTACAATGTGTACACATGTATCATACTTTCTCCATTACTTCCATTAGAAATCCACATAAAGAATAAAGTTCGACATGCTGTCTGAGTACTTCCTCTTTCATGCCCTAATTTAAAGAAAAAAAGAAAAACTGTTTTAGCCTATCCACCTTTCATGCATTTAGAAATGGAAGCAGACTGTTGAAGAAAAAAAAGTATTTCTTTAAAAAAAAAACGCTACGTACACTTTTATTTAAAACTTGCTTGCACGCTCCAGCAAGCACAAGACCTCTCTCTTGTTTACCTAAAAACTATGCGCGCACACATTTTATCTATGAACATTCGAATTCTAGGTAATAACAGGGCTTCATGCACGTACACATTTTAATGTCTATGTAATTTAAGTTAGTTTACATTAAGCACATTTTCTTATCGTTCGTTCCTTCAGGCGGAAACGCTGCTTTCTTGGAATTCCACTTTCTGTAGTCTGACTGCTTTTCGCGTACACTGCTGGGTTACATTCATATATGCTACTAATTTTAGACGATCAACGGTGTGTGTAGATGCAATAATAATCAGCACGTATAATATGAATTTCAGTTTTCAGATGTTTTACGCATATACGCTGTAAACTTTACAGTTTACAGATACTTAGGTATATTATGTATTATGACATAAGAGATCGCTTCTAAACGGTTATACCGACTTTCTTTCATTTTTTTCTAGTAGCAGTGGGTAATAATAATATTCTTTTCTATTCTTTATGCGGGCTTTATTGAGGGAGAAAAGAAACTTTGGAAAATTGAAACCTTTAAATAACTCATTTTTTCAATGCCTTAACAGCAATAAAAAGGCCATCTAAACATTTCCCTATTTTTTAAAGGGTATTACTTTCAACGAGTATAAAAGGGTTCCTTATTGTAGCCTGTAAAAGAGTAGAGAATACTAGAATACATGCATTATTGGAAACATGTAGGAAGATCTACTGACGATGAATTTAAGAAGAAGGCAGCAGCAGACATGGTAAACATCAAATCTCAAAAGGGACCACAAAAAAATATTCCTTTTTTGGCAGTATTATTCGTTCCTCTTGGTGGTTAAAGACCATACATACAACGAGCAACATAACAAAACGCTGGAAGCAATAAAATGGCACATGGAAATGTCGTTAAAACCTTTGAAAAGCCTCTCTCTTTTCATCGTAAAAATCTACATTAAGCAAAGGCACTTGAGGATGATGATAGTGATGACGATGATGATGATGATGGTGGTGTATAGTAGAATGTTGAAAAATATGAGAGCATAATGTTCACATATAGCCGCTGTGTTTTTGCAGTGTGTGGTGCAGTAGTATACACATTATACTCGCATTATTAGCTTCACAATGTAAGGAACAATGTAAATTCTACCCGCTACTGCATTTATTATCATCATCATTATTATTATGTAATACAAAAGGTTCTTATATCCTTTGAACCGTACAAAAAGACTGCAACATAATTGCCAACAAGTCACTTGCCGTGTTTGCTCGTCAAGTCAGTACCACTGCCTTCGCTTTCACTGGTACTGTTTTTTTGTACCGCTGTAGTACCTACTTATATATCTGTATTTTCTTACAAAGAGTACAAAAAGAAAACGACAAAAATATGCAAACTCTGCTTTCTTCCTGCAATGTACAAAAATATTGCACCACTACTCCCACCACCATCATGCATGCGACTGACTATTATAACCGTAAAATAAAACGACAGATTTTTTTTCAGGATATTTTTTAGTGTGGAAAGAATAAAAAATACACCATTATAAAATGTCTTGATGTAACCTTCTCCAATATTATTTGAAATACGTTGTTTCTTCTCTTCTTCTTTTCACTGTAATTGTAAGTGTTGCAAAATAGTATTGTACATATGTACATGAGTAACACGCATGCCATATACATAATAATAATAAAAACATAATGCCTGTCATCCTTTTCATGTTAATATTACTACAAAAATTGTATTAACGTCAGTTTCACTTTATGCTACAAGGATCAAACCATTTTTTTGCATACGCTCATCATAAGTACCTGAAGGTTTCAGACATTTAGTCTCGAGCCAAAGCCAAAGCCAAGTCTACTACTGTACGACGAATACTTAAACAGTGTCAGTTTTTGTCTATATCTCTTTTCTTCAGCTTTTATGTATTTATGTAGGTACTTACGTATGTATATCCTTAGTTTGCGTAGTACATATAGCTATTTTCTTTTTTTGAGGGACATGTTTTTGCCACATTTTGGGTAAGTGGATAAACAGTTACATAAAACGAGAGAATATTATTATGAGATACTTTATGCATGACATACTATTATAATAGGTGTATGTACATAATATGCACAAGTGTAGCCTTAATATTTTTAGAATGTTACTACTGCTATCTTGATCTTCTTATTTGTACTTACAATGGAATATTTTAGCAATGCTTTTATATAAAATATATGCATATTATAGAAGATTACAAGTTAAGGGATATAAAACACTGAAGTGAAAACAGTGCAATGCATATTCTTTTGATATAACTTTTATTCTATTTTTGTATGTCGTGATAGTATGTACAAATGTAAAAATGCAGCTAGTGTTCCCTTCTAAACAAAAAAAAAATAATAAAAGTTCCCATGTTAGGCATTTTGCGACACACTTTGCGAGTGAAGAAACCGTTCCCAAGAAAAAACAGAAGACGTATATACAAGCGAAACGACATAGGACACATACCTATCTGTTTAGCTATCTCTGTTGCCGCATTCATATCTGGCGGGATGGATAGTGGATATATTTACCTCATTTCTTCTGCAAGCTGGAATAATGTTGGCGGAGGAGAGTTGATAAGTACATCTAGGTACTTTGGTTCCTAGAAACTAAGAAAGATGAGATGATGGTAAGGTATGCTATATGATAGTTATGGTTGAAAACTATCAAACTGAACTTCAAAACAGAGTAGTAGTAGTGTAGAGAGATGAGAAAGACATGATATGAGTAAGTATTAAATATGTGAGGATGAATGTACATGCTTTTACTGGAGATCTTCTTTTTTTTCTTCTTTTCGCATTTTTCCTTCGCCTTCCTACACTCCTTTCCAGAGAGAAGAAAATGGAGAGCCAAAGCCAGAAGTCATTCTTCATTTCCCCTCTTTGTGGAACATAAAGAACATTATATTCAACATTCTGTGACATTTGGGAAAGATTTGAATGCGATTTTGCTGGAAAAATAGCCATGTCGTTATTAAGATAGTGAAACTCTCCAAGGAATATTTTTTCTCTATTTTCAAAAAAAAAATTGTATGATACATTTCGTATGGCACTCACATAGTTTTTTTTTCATCCTGCTAGTCCTCCCCTACTTCAGGGGAAGTACAGAGTCGAAGAAGAAGTAGAAACTAGGCAAAAATCCTAATATCCAAATTTTTAACTTTTTATGCATTGTTGAGTTTACTCGCAAGACGAAAACGGAAGGCTTCATATCTTTACAGAAAAAAATCTATTCGTTGTTTTTCTCAAAAAAACGAAAGGAAGATATTTACACTTAAAGCGTGTATAAATGCAAAGGCAAATGTACTAGAGTACATCTTACACGTACCTATATAAATGGTCATGGGCTAAAATAGTGTCATTATCACAAACTTGGAAATATATACTCACCTATATTTTTTAAGGAAAATAGGCATAGCCGTGCAGAAAAATGAAAATGTGTGTACAATGCATACATACATATAGCGCCCACCCTTTCTCTCGCTCCGTTTTTCGTTTTCTTAAACTTTTCTTATTCTTCTTCTTCTTTTTTCATTTCCACAGTGTTACATGAAGAGAAAAGACGCTATTTCCTTTTCTCATTCTCAAAATAGTATTACAAGCCAAATCTGTCTTAAGTAGTAAAGTGAGAGACGGAGAGAAAGTGCGGCGAAGAAACAACTCCTTTTTATCTTTGCTACTGGTACTATTCTTGTTGATGCTACATACATAACATGCATAGGTATTCGAATAACGTTGCAAAAAAACATTCCATTGTGTATGTATGTACGTATAGGTACATGTGCTAGTAATAAGAAAAAAGTAAGACTTGGTCCTTTTTAAAAATGTTCTGCAACTTTCATCCTGGGTTCTTTCAGTGAAAAAAAAGCTTTCCTCTCGTTCATTGCTTTTCCTGTGACTGCTGCTGTTTTTGGTGTCTGGATGTTGATGCTGCTGCCTGTGCAAAAAAGTTGTGCACCAGAGGAGCAATCTCATCACTCTCACTCCCTTCATTCTTTATACTACTACCGTCGACCTCCTCTTTTTTCCCATTCTCCTCTCTCCACTTCCTTCATCCTTGGACAATGATGCAAAGTTGCTTTTGCCATGATTTTTTTTTCTGTGATCTCAATGCGCAAATTACAAAGACACATTATCCTGGCAAAAGTATAAAGTATGACGTGAGTCTAGCTTCCTTACATTTTTTTTACAAGAGCTTCAAAAAAAGAAAGGAAATGAAGAAGAATGACGGCAGCTATATAGCAAAGCAAAGGCATCATCTTAAAATGAATTTATACTTTTTAACGAAAAAGTGGTATTTCAAGTCATTATCCAACATGATGATGAATACATCCCGAGGCTGAGATAGGTTTATCGTTTTCTCTGCATTATTTTTGAAGAGCCAAGTGAAAACTGTGATTTTTTACGGTTTATGCATGCCAAAAATAACCTTTAAGAGACATGAAAAAAAGTGAACGAGAAAAGAGCGAATATTAAAATTTGTTGTTAGCGAAGATGCATTAGCAAAAAAAAAAAAGATATTTATTTTTTTTGAGGTTGATGATACCACTATTATCATCACTAGTAGTATTTTTTTGGTGTCTATAGTTGAAAAAGGAGAGAAAGTTTTGCTAGTGTAAGAAAATGAAATAGGAAGCGCAATCTTTTCTCATGTATGTATGTATGTAGGTATGCACATATATTTACAAAGAATAGGCAGATGAAGTAGAGCAGTACATTATTCAGCATTCCTTGTATTTTTGCTACATTTTGTAATAAATGACTTTAGAGCTCTCTTTTGTACAACCAAGAAATAACTCTGGCAAAACGACAGTGGCACACAACAAGAAACATGAGGAAATAGATAGGTATGCATAATTTCAGTAAAAAAAGGAAAAAGAAAAAAGGGACAACGGCAAAGGACCAAAAAAAGAGAGAGAGAAAATCCATGATGATATTACATAATGCAAAGGGAAATGTCGGTGGAGTTGTAGTGAATAAACCAAAGTGCTTGTAGTAGTTAGTAGGGAAAAGAAGGTAAAAAGAGAGTATTTCGTATTAGTAGTAAGTAGTGGTAGTAGAGCTTGTGAAATTCGAGCCGAGAGACAGTTTTTTTTTGTATAAAAAATATATATGCTTACAAAATGTAGATATATGGAATAACGTATATTATTACACAATGGAGACGATGAGAAAGTGTGTGTTCCATTCCATTAAACATTCAAGACCGAATAAAAGATATTCCTGCTCAAGTGAAGCAGACAAAACCACCATTCCCACGGAACCCAATGGAATCATGTCAGTAGTAGTCAGTTCTCTCTTGGATGGTAGTAGCAGTAGCAGCAGCCCATGTAAGTATAGGGTAGTTGCAAAGGGAAAAAAAGAGTGTACGAGAAAAGACAGAAGAAAACTATGCGGACTTGTTCCAACGACTCTGCTGCTGCTACCAGTGAAATAACTATGAAAAAAAAGAGAGAAGAAACAATCAACGATTGAGCCATGCAGCTATGTACGTATGGACATACTACTACATACAGTTTAAAATAAGAACTCAACCCAACTATTACATTTTCGAATCCGAAAGTGAAAGTTTTTACGAATGCATGACAATCTGCACATACATTGGCATATGGCATGGCATAAGGATTAGGTACTACTACATGGTATGGGTACTGGGTAAAATAAATGGTATTATTTAGACGCATACGTGCATGCCTAAAAAGTCAAGTGTACAGCATAGAACAGCGAAGACCAATACTATTCAAATACACACAGTTTCTTTTATTTACAAACATGGGAGTTCCTTGTGAATTTTTTCACAATAATATTTTCAAGCCTCCTAATGCCATTGTGCGACGTTTTTCCAGCAAAAGTGTTGTAATGGATGCATCTGTAGATTTTAGTAGAGACAGGGAAAAATGCATACGAGTAAACATGTTCATAGCTCAATATCACTAGTCTTGCATAAGCTTATAAATAGATTTGTTTGTAAGCAGAAAATTGAAGTGACTTGAGGATTACTGAGGAAGAGGTGCCTGTGCTAGTAGCAAATTAACCAATAGAATTAATACATAGTTTCGCTAGATGATGACATAACTAAAACAGGGTATGTATATGAATACATAGTTATGTCACCCGATGAAACTACTAAATAAAACACCTCCATGTCTGTAGAGTGCTGATCTCATTCATAAAGCAATGAAAATAATACTCCCTGAGGACACATATAATGCATACACATGTTTCGTGTAAGCATTTTATCTAATTTGTTCATTGCCTTTATGAGTACTTGTACTCAAGAGTAGTGAAATCAGTTGCACATGAATAAATATAACTATAATCATCATCAGCATGCTAGCGAAAATACTTTTCATACTTGCTCAATCGCAAATTTTTGATAGATTGATAACAACAGTAGCAATGAGTGGCATAATATGGAAATAGTATTGGGTTTTGGTATGAAATCAATGGATGAAAATTGTATCATACTCACTCGTCCTTATCCTTATCGTTAGGGGAGAAATGAATAGATGAAAAAAATTGAAATTGGATATCAATTCACCACATTGAATTCACTTGACGAACAAATGTACTTATTTCGTCTGTCACAAAATTCAGACCCGATAACATTTTCCGGAAAATTTGTCATATTCAGCAAATGAAAACGCTAGTAACCTGACTGGTTACATGGTTCATATACCGTACACAGTTGTAGATTTCTAGGGAATCGTAATGATACCGGAATCAGAGACTACGCCAATATAGACTTGCTTAAACCAAGTGAAACTCATGAGTATATAATATGCATGTGCATTTGATACATGAGTCGTATTCTTGTGAAATTGTCTTATCTCATTTCTCCCTTTCGCTTCATATTTTGCCAATAGTATTAATGTCTGAATTCCAAAAAAATTGAGTTATTGTATTGAAGTGATGTAGTATAAAAATAGATAAGTAAGAAAAGACTTAACAGAACGGTATATAACAGTCTCACTGATTTAATAATAAAATGAATGAAAAGCGAGCCACAGCAATCTCCAATTACCTCAACACTAACAAAAAGCAATGCTATGAATAAATACAAAAGTATTTTTTTTTCTTCCAGTGAAACTGTTCTAAATATATGTATATATAGGTTTTAAATTCAATACCAATCGAAATTGTAAAGGAAAACCTTGTTATCTTCAATTCCACTATCAAAATTCCCATTTTGGTACTATTATTAAATATCTACACCGTGGATTTTACACTTCCATCTGTCACTATAAATCGCTGGGCCATTTTTACGTGATGTTTATCCCTTAAAGAGCGTCATCTTCATCTTCAATCTATTCTCAGGGAGAAAACCTCCTCAAATTTCTCCATATCCGTTGTAATATACAATAAGTCTTTTGGTGATATTCAGCAAAGCGTAAACGAATTGCATGGAGAGAGAGAAAAAAAAATCTAGTTAGAATGACAGTCTCAATAGAGCTAAGAAACCTCATTCGCCCGGTCCCCCATGTATTCTTGTCTACTTTTGTTACATTGAGCTTTACATGTACAACAGAAGAAGCTGGAAAAGTGGAGTGAAGTTGCTACAATTTTTTTTATATTTTTTGCTATATATACTGACAATAATTCTACCGTGAGTAGGTCGCAGTTTCAGGTCGAATTGAGGCATTGAATTTTCTCGGCTGACATGACTTTCGATTTCCTATTTTAGAAGAGGAAACGGATGTATCATACAAAAGATACATAAATAATAATAATAATCATAGAGATATACATACGTATTCAGTTGTCGTGCTACTACACTACTGGTAAATAAAAAAATGTAGAAAAAGTGATATTGCTGTACAAAAAAAGTGTGTATGAAGCCGGAAAAATGCAGATGTGAAATTTTCAACTTTTATACTCGCAAATGTCATGTTCTCTTGAGAGAGAGAGAGATAGAGAAAGTGGCTTTAGAAAAAAGTACTTGCAAAAAGGGGATATATAGTAGAACATGGATTTTTCCTCAGAGTGTAACTACAGATAATATGGGAAATGGATCAATTTTTATGAAAAAATCAGATGATCATCTTTAAACCCACTAACTTTCTACTTACAATCGATTCTTTTTTTTATTCTAGTGAGTTATCCGTGTAATATTCTGCAAACATACACATGTAAGAGAAAGGTCTTGTGTAAAAAAATAAAAAACTTCCATTTGGAAAAAAATATCCTACACAGCAAAAACACGCCAGCCAATTTACAAAGGATCAAAGTGAATAAATTGTGAATAAGTCATGCAGTATATGTATGAAGTCATCAATTCAAAATGTAAATATTTGCAAGGGAATGATTCTGTGCAGTGAAAAAAATGAATATGTACATTACATCTTATTCCTATTATGGCGATGTAAATCATGTGTGTCTATATATCCTATACATGTGTAGGTGTATTCTTTTATAAATTATGTACGTTGCAGAAACATATATATTTAGACAGGCCGGATTAAAGGACTATTAATTTTTTATGAGATGTGTGACAACGGAAATCAAATGAAACTCAAGTACTTTAGATTATTCATAAATTATTTAAACTCGGTGTCATTCAGCTTACATGCATGCCTGTCGCTGTCATCTTCATTAGTGCAGGAACATGATGTAAGTTTACAAAATCTGCATACAAAAACACACATTTACACACACATGTTTCCAGGATTTTTGTATTTTTTTCCTTTTAAAATATTCTCGTCAACTTGATTTCCCTCTCATCTTTGTTGTGCTGTGTGTAGTTGTGTATCCTTTTTCGAGGACACCCTTTGCTACTTACGTACTTAGATAATATGCGAGACACACTTTTTTTTAGACATGGGATGTCAGACTACCAGTACTACTGCATCATCATAATATGAATCTAGCTGTCTTCTCATAAATATTTGGATGAACAGATATGAAGAATTCATACTATTCATGAAGTATTATCTGGAAGAGAACGTAGAATACACATGAAATGGAAGGGATGTAGTAGTTCAATTTAAAAAAGTGGGTTAGCTCGGACGAGCGAATGAGAGGAAGAGCTACCACTACCACCGTTGCTACTCTGCTGTATCTGCATTTTTTCATTCTGAATCCAAATATTCCAAAATATAACTACGAAGGAAACACGCTAGTACAATAATATGTGAGTTATGGCATGCATCAAATTTAGTAGGCTTTGCTCAAGTAGAGAGATACTTTATTTTCTGTAGAAATATATAAAGGAAGGTTTACACAAAACTTGATATAGACGAGATCCTAGGAAAATATTTACTCGCGGGGTAGGTACCTACTACCTACTCTTATTGCATCACATTCCACATCACAGATCATCTAACAAGTCTCTTTGAATCAGTAAGTACGCAAACATTCAAAAACATACCCTTATTTTGCTTTTTGTTTAGCCTCGTAGTTATTTAGAATGCAGGATTTGGCATACATTTTTATCCAAATATGGAGCACATGACATGCGGACTTTGTATTGCAAAATTGTACGCGTTGGTATGTAGGTGGTGGTGGTACTTCACTACATTTTAATACATTTCCGTATCTATCCCTCGAAAATCTTGTTGTGTCACAAAGTTCAGAAAACAACACAATAATAAGTATGTGTATTAGGTATGCCATAGTGAAAAAAAATCAAATATGACGATATGAACAAAGCAGTACTATAGAAGGAGGACGATGAGGAGGAGGAGGAAAAGAAGAAGAAGGACACAGTAATGGTGGTGACGGCGACAGTAGCAGCAGGAGAAATGTAGTAGAAAGAATAAAAAAGAGTGAGTAGAGTAGAGTAAAGTAGTAGTATAAAAGTGATGATATGCGGTGAAATGGTGGCAACATCAGTAGACGAAGAAGTAGTTCAGGAAGTAGAAAAAGCACGTAGACATGATGTGAAACGTGAAATGACAATATGGCCCATTCAATAGTTCCCCTTTTTTTGCAAGATTTCTCTATCTATTCCCCTCCTTTTTCTAAGCAGCAGCAGCAGTCGCCAGAAGCAGAAGCAGCAAAAGCTCAAGTAGCATCCGACGACAGCAGCAGCTCAAAACCGGTTTTACAACAACCAAAATATAATAGTATCAAGTTTTATACGTGAGTGTATAGTATAATATGTTATGATGGCATGAGAAGAAGAGTGAATGTCTCGTAATAATATTATGATATTCTCGTTTCCTACTCCCACTACTACTACTTTTGTAACTTTCACTCTTTCCCTCATAATGCATAATAATAAAAGTAAAAATATAATACACTTACAAAAAGAGCGAAATGTTTTCGGCATAATATACACGTTATGTGTGTGTGCTTTCCTTCTAAATAGGTATACATTGTTCCATATGACTTTCACTGTCTGCTTTATATACAACACATAAAAAAAACTTGGTTATATATGAAATTTATATGATTATGCATCAAATGGATGCATACATAATAATGTCATTGTCCTATTATTATTACATTCCAGCAAAATCATACAGCTATAACGTAACCCATCAAATATGTCTATTTTTTCTACTTTTCTAAAAAAATCTAGCAAAAAAACGTGTGTGTGTGTGTGTTTGCTGTGCAGTGAAGTTGTACCAGTGCTTTCACCAGCTTACAGCACATTCCCGGATGTTTGAGAAATAGGAGATGAGGAAGACTATATAAGATGAACAAAGTGTCTCTCGCTTTCTCTTTGTGATGATGGTAAGGCGAGATGACGGTGACACTGTACTGCCTTTGAAATTGAAAGGAAAAAAAGAAGAAAGCAGAGAAAGTGTGTGCTGCTTTGCTTAATATGGCCATTTCGGTCTACATTTTCCCTCGTTTTGCATACTCTCAACCAACTTTACTTTTCTTTTACAGAGATATAAAAGGAATAGTACTTGTCGTCACTACTACTACTCCGTCGTACAATATGTGTTTAAACAAAAGGTTTCTTTTCTTTACCTACTTTTCTTTTACACGTTTTCCATTTCTACATTTCTCCGGAGAGATGTTGAATAATATGGCGTGTGCATATATGAATCCATGTATTAAGGTGTGCACATACTACTGCTGCTGTAAAACATTAGATCAAATTGAAATACTGAAGAAAAGCATAGAATTGTTTTACGTTGAGAGAAAAAAAGAAGATGTATATTCGTTTTTTGTGTTTTCCGAGGTCACAAGTCGTTTTGTATAAGCCCAAGCTACAGAGGACGTACAGTCTTATTTGGTAACATTGTCCATCTGTAAGAAGTAAACTAAAAGTACTAAACATATTGCCTTTTTTTGTACCCAACTTAAATATGTACGGTGAAATTATTATTATGCATGCATATCTTTATTTTTTTCCATTGAGATAAGTGTACATTTGTACTTAGAGTTGCTTTTATATTCGCTTTAATTTTCTGCTGCTGCAGGGCCAAATTCTGTCAGCGTAATGTAATATAAGATGAGGCCGCACTTACACAAAAAAAGGAAAGGTGAACGTTACAATTTTTTTTACTAGTTTCCTTCCAGCAACGTGTTTCAAGCACACATAGCATTTCAGCTTTTCAGACAACATTTTCCGGTCTGAATTACACACTATTAAGCTATTCTGGAATTTACTTCTCTCATTTCACCAAGTCATTCTTCATTCCGAACATTTCATTTCTTCTTCTTCTTCCACACTAAGTTGCTGCTGCTGAATGATTAACTTTTTTTGTTTAACGACCCAGCTTTGCATTATTACTGTTCTCTGGAGAGAGGTAACGCTTTTCGCAATATAGCCAATCTACACTAGAACCAGAATAATAATAATAACACTCTTATTCTGTTGAAGAAAATAGCATTACCTTCTTTCTATGAGAAAGTTGATAGTCAGAAGGAATGATGTGTGTGATTAAGCTTACAATTTATATTATGTGTGTTATTAAGGTAGTGCCGTGTACCTGTCGTCTAGACGTAAAAAATTATAAGCTCTTTTTCAGTGTCAGTCTATTTTTGGAAGGAGGAAAAAAGAGTTCACCAAATTAGAATATTATAATATTATGTATGTGATGAAATTGGCAAAAATTATGCATAACACAAAATATAACTCACATAAATTTGAGTGATACACAACATTTATTGTAAAAACCTCCACTAATATATCACACTATAAAGCGAACTACAACCGCAAATTTCATCTTAAACGACATGATTGTACATTTTACTTGTTTATAATTTGCACGCATATTTCTTGCAAAATTTACTAAATAATAGCGGCAAATGACTCTATATACTTTATTTTATGTAATGTTCGCGCTGCCATTATTGTTATTACTGTTTTCACGTTATTTGATCGCTGTCGTCTTGTAAAGTATTATATAAATGTGTTGAGAAAAAGAGATTCTATTTCCACCTTGTACACAAAGTGTGCGTAAGCTATTCATTATTTATTATTTATTTATTAATATTACCTTCAGATATTATAACAATCCTTTTCTTCCTTATTTTCTTGTGTGTGACTTGCAGTCAAATTATAACTTCATTTGTTGAGCAAGACAGATTACCCTCTGACGGCTTTCTTCATAATACGACATTGTACACATTTCTCCACTGGTATATGTAGTAGAAGCCTTAAATGCTTTTTATTCTCTTCTCTGGAAAACAGCACGTTTTCTTGCTTAAGTCACCGGATTGCATGACGCTTTTTGCCACATGTTTAAATTGGTTTGCTATTTTACCATGCCACAATAATACATCCAGCTTTTTTCCACCTGCGCTACCCCCATAACCACCAGCTTCGTTTTGGATGGCAGTAATAGTGCATTTTGTACAGGTGGACGAAACGAACGCAAACATTTTTGTAAAAACATATTATCCACGTATTTGAACATGGTCATGTATTTTGTTTACAATAAGCTGTTTTTTTTCACTGCTATCTTTCAGGAATACTGATGCAATATCACCATGCTAGTGTTTTTGCTTTCTGTATGTTATACTTTTGGATTTCATGTGATATTTTTTATATTAGCAAAAAAGTGAAGGTTTTTTCTTCGTGGAAAGTGTAAGTACCTGTGCACAATGCACGTAGAAAAATACATTCATGCTCACGTAAAATGTTTTTGTTTAAGATATGGCTTCCCCTGGTCAGTGGTAAGCATTTGTAGGGATAAAAATCTCTTAAACTCTACATTGGCATTTGGCATGCAGCGGAGGACCGTCTAATGCAGAAGGGTAACAGAATCATAGTGTTTTTATATAATTGTGGAATGAAACCTACACTTAACCTACCCTAGCGAAAATAGCAAAGCATTGATTTTCTTTTCGTGAGAAAAACTAAAAACAGTTTTGCTAGTTTTTGCGGTCCAATTTATATTGACCACAAGGACATTTAGAATGCATGTATATCACGTTGTAGAATATATATGCATTGCAGTGTGGATGGTGCGGTGGAAACTTGCAAATTTATTATGAGTCTTAACCACACTTGTCTCTCACTTTTTACAAATGCATGAGAAAAAGTAGAAGAAGGTCTTGACTTGCGGTAACAATGTGTATACTTGCCACTACATTATGGTCATTGTAGAAGGTTCTTGAAGTTTTTAAAGCGTGCACTTTTCCTCAAATACATGTATGAATAATGACCGAGAAAACCCTTCAAACAGCTTAGTGCACTATAATGACGATACTCCTTCATTCTTCAGGCAACTCGACAGACAGTACTTGTATACGTCTATCAGAATACCTATGCACTAACACTCAGGATGGGATGATATAACATACACGATGTCTTTGGTTAGTCATACTTTAACCTTTTATCAAAGTTAATCCCATTTTCCTCCTTTTTCTGCTGCTATATGCACATATGTACCTTGCAAAATCGCAGACGGTTTCATACTTGAAGTTGCAGGAATTTTTGCACAATTTAGCAAAAAATTCTGCAGGCATGTGATCCTGTGTATCAAAACTGCGTAGGTATTAGGTATGCACTGTGCATACTATACATGCAAGCAAGTTTTTGTTGAAAATGTATATCAGAACACATATAGAAAATGGATACACACATATCATAACTCCTGACGTGCTGTTCTATACACAATTTTCGGCCCCATCAACTTTAAATGGCATTGCAACGACAGTTTTATGAATGAGGCATTTTCACTTTCAGCCATAGTAATGAGGCACCAAATTGCTATAACTCAAGTCAGCCCTGTGCACACTAACCTCGACATAAGTCTGAAGTTGTGGCTTTTTGCAAGTCAAGTCAAGGTCTATTCTCTCATCGTATGGAATCTGGAGGGTACTTAGCACTTTACCATATTTTGAGAAAAAAATAAAACTTAAATGAAGGTCACAGTCTTTCTTGTGCTTCATTATCCTGCAAACTATGAACAGGGACGAATGTGTATGGTATGGTAGTGAAAACATGATATTTCCATAAATATACAACTCGTAAAATAAAACGTGAAAACGCTTGGTTTACCACGACCACGTATTATCATCATCATACACTAGCGATTTGCGGTACTTCAATATTTTTGAAAATTATGTGAAAAATGTGATAGTAATGTTCAACCTCAGTACTTTTAACAGGATTAGTACCGACGACACGTATTGCATTGCCATACTTGAGACCATTTTACCATCCATCACAATTTTTAGTAAATTAGTCGAAAAACGCTAGTGCATCTGTGTTCTATTCCATACACCAATTTTCCAGGAGAGTTATCACCAAATTATTTTACAGTTGTTTGTAACATGCAAAATAAATGGCAGATTAACCACTGCCATCACTAGCAGACGGTCGGTCATATGCATGACCAAAAATCAGGTTGCGCTAGTAGGAACTCACGAATCATCACTTCAATGCTCATATGAAAACTCAAATTAACATACCTAAGTACCTAGCAGGTAATGAACTACACCTTATACTCTATATGATAAAAATGAGATCAAGAACAAATGTTTTATCTCGTGTAACTTATTCATTAATCTTTAATGAGCTTTAAATGTTTTGTGCTTGAAATGGAACAACAGATTCATTGCCAACATTTTATGAAATAGATATTTTGCTGAAGTTTTAATAAAAACACAATTCCTTGTCTCCAACAAAGAACTCTGTACACAATAAAGAGCAAATATTGATTTTTTTTATCAAAGAGGAACAAACAAATTCGCTAATTAGAATGGCCTTCAAAAAAACCAATTTCATAGGCATTCTCTGTCAAAAGAAAAATTTGCATTGCTTTTGGCCTTGATGCTCTCTTGTTTTTTTCTTCTAATTTAACATTCCATCCTTTAGAAACAAGCCTTTTTTCACTTTATTATTTCACCTTCAGACAATTAAAACTCCCTACTAATAATACGTCTTGAAAAAAAAAATTGCCGCCACAAAAAAAGCTAGACATTTATCAACCAGCCACCCACACAATTAACATTGTCGGCTATACATTTTCAGACCTTCTCACAGTAGGTATATCTTTCTAATTAAGACAAACCAAACTGTAAAATTATCAAATAAAACTTTCATGACGATTAGACGGTAAGCCACAATTCAGCATATATTATTTTTAGAGTTGTTATATAGGTTGCATGCAAAAAAAACAAACAAAACTGGGTTAGTCAGTCGTGTATCGTATTTAGTAGTTGAGTCAATTACACAGGGGAACCCTTTCACCCGCGTTTTTTTACTACCCAGGCAGCATGACTAAATTATCACCTCATAAACTGCATGTTCATTAAATGACCCAAAGGAAAATTTGTGGTTTTTACTTAACGCATCCAAATCCAACCAAACATTCCACACAATCACTTATTTATTTATATTCCCTTTTGATAAAAATCTACAGCATGATAATTAAAGCCACTAATACACATTTTATGTCCTATTAGCGCCTATATAATATGCACCCATTTTCTCTGTGTTCCGTAGTAATAATGAATTCAGTTAAAGTGTATGATGTTGGTATATTGTGTGTGTGTACGTACACTCGATATAAAAAGCATTAAAAGGCGAAAAGAACAACAAGCATGAAAGCAGTAAAAAGAGAGTGTAATCACTGGCTAATATAATTTTTTTTCACATTCCATGCACATATAAAATAGAAAAGCACGAAAAGAGAAGCCGATTCAACTGCTCATTACGACTTGCCAAAAACAAGTACTTTATGACTTGGCTTCTTTACACAACAGCTCTCTGAGCCCACCCCACCTAATCCATGTGTGCGCCAACCTACTACTGTCAATCCTCTCTTGTACTTAATAAGGGAAGCCATGCAAGAATGTATTTATATTAGACAAGAGAAAAAAATGCTAGCCTGCATTTGAAAATACTACTAATAATGCCAGCTGGATGTTCACCGTCAGCAAATGCAGGAGGACCATGTAAACATTTTTGAGAAAATAGTGTAATTTAGGTATAGGAATGTACAAAAACCGCAGTATCGTGGCAAATAAAAAAAAACGCTCACATCGATAACAGTGGATAATTTTTTTCTCCAACGAGAACTGTTCCTGTAACAGTGAGACATTATTATGAAAACCAAAATGATATTGAAACGTTATTTCTTTTATTTTCTCTCTTTTTTTTTGCATTGCAACAACAAAAACGAGTTTAGTCCTCCGACACAAAAAAAATATATTTATATTTTTTTTTACTGTCAACCCATGTGGACTATGAGCTATGTAACCGAACATTACCTAATTTCCGATTGTTTAAGCTAAGAGTATATTGCTTTATATTCGTTTTACTTTGCGTCACCATGCACAGTTTTTTCAACATGTACATAATTCCACTACCTATTACAACCGCCACCACACACTATCACTGCCACTTTGTCACAAAAAAAGCTGACAATTCTGTTTCCGCATGGGAGACAATGAGCTCAAATAATAGCAGCAGCAGCAGAGGAGGAGGAAAATCCAGTAAAACGCCATATTTGACCCTTACTTTGCATTCTTTCGTGTTTTGCCATCTGCTTGTAGTAAGTCTACTGACTGACTCGTTAAAAAAAAGGACAAAATATCCTTCCAGCTGGTTCCAGTGCCATTCACTTCACTACCAATCCACCATTTTACTTATTGTTAAAACTTGTCTAGCAAGTCATGCACGAAGGCTATGGAAAAAAATTCGGCGCGCTTACTTGTATAATAGCATGTCTTAAAAAACCATGTCGAAATGGCATATTATTCTGCTCAATTTTTATCCACGTTCCGTGCAGAAAGAACCGGAATAAATCTATTATGCCTAGAAACCATAGTTTGCCATAAGCAATCATTCCATTCTACATACACAACAAACGATGAGTATATACCGAGAAAAGAGTGGAAAACGGTTGTTCTAATGCAATGCTCATGTCATCCTACTTTTCTTCGCTGTACACTAACGGACAATACACTCAACTAGTCAAAATACATATTATACAACATATGTACGAGCGGATTATTATCATTTTTATATTAATAGGTATATCATCTATAAAGGAAAGGGTTTTTTATGATGGAATATGCCATAGTAGTCAAACCTCCTCCTCCTCCTACAAAGATGACAATCGTTATAGATATGGGTGGAGGTTTATCATAATATTAAGTTTGTGACGTTCTGTCTCCTTTTCTCTTTTTCCATCGTTCTTTTATTCTTCCCTTTTCATTCATATCTGAGGAAAAGTATAGGATATATGCTCGTGTGTGTGTGTGTGTGTTCTGTATTCGCTCCATTATTCTTTGGCAGAGTGTTGCCCAGCGGATATTGGAATCCGTTATTGTTGACAAAAGAAAATGAGCGTAATGGTAAGAGAAAGCAGATAGAGAGAGAAAAAAAACTCTTTCACGTGGCGCACGCAAAAAAACGCAAATAAAAAGGGAGAAAAAAATGAAGCACTGCTGCTTTTCTTCTTATCATCATTATTGAAAACCAAAAGGCCTCCAGCAATATGTGTTTGTGTGCTCTGGTGGTGGTGTACATGGTGGTACATAAGCCAACTACTAGTATTTTAGCTTTTTATATTGGAAAAAATGCTTTTGTAGTAGAAACGGCCAAGGTTTTTGCCTGGTAATGAAAATAATGACAACATTGTTGTCTGTCCAGTAGTGAGCTCTTCTTTTTTTCTGTCTGTCAGTCTATTTTTCTTGTTTGCGGGAGAAACATAATCAGAAAAAGTCAGCTAGTTGGATAAAAGAGACAAGAGATAATGTAACCGTAGGAGGAGCTGCTGCAACAACGGCAACATATTTTTCTGAGAAAAAATATACTACTAACTGATATATTTATCCATATTTTTACAACGTATTATTCGTAAGTTCATGTAATATACTAATCATAGTCTATAAAATGCTGATAATATTAGCGTAAGTACTACGTACACATTGGCATTGTTATCTAATCGCAAAGTAGTTATTTTTTACTAAGCAGAGGACGCACTACTGGCTTTCCGTCATCATCATCATCACACCGAGAAAGGGAAGAAAGTACGTTATTTGTCTGAGTGTGTCTGTATATTTTGCTGAATCAGCTGTCACTCACTTTTCTTCATGTTTGTTTCCTCGTGTGCTATTCCATCATCATCATCATCATCATGGATTTAAATGTGTAGGTTCAGCAATTTTTCAAAAACAACGTTTCAGACAACAAAAAGTAGTTACATGATATACTCATACTCCTTCGACTCTGGCGCAGAGAATTGGCTTAATGAAAAAGCATTTTCTACCAAATAGCAATCATTTTATAGTTTTGTTGCTCTTCAACTTTTATAGTTGTATATGCGTATGTAAAAAAATGTAATGCAAATGTCTGAATATTTACACAGGATTTTTCTAGCAACACCCTTTTTTTTTGGGTTTATGCTACGCAATTTTTGAGTTATTGCTGAAGGAGTTGGGTTGAGTAGGTACTACAATCTTTTCAGGTTTATATATTATACTGAACTTGTGTTCTTTCTGGTTGCAAGATGCAAGGGTCTTATTTCTGATAGCTTTTGAGCTTTTCGCTGCTAGTTACGTACATAAAGCCTCGTAAAAAATATATTCAAGTTACTACATTCACTTATTTTCACTTGGCTGTAAATGCCATTGCCAACTCGCATTTTTTACCATCTACACAGAACTGCCATCACTCAATCATTTAGGATTACGTGTAGAACATCCAACACGTATTGTGTAGGCTTTATTTTGGTGAATAAAAAATAAGCAAAAAATGTATGCGATTTGGATCATAGAGTTAAATAACAAAGCTTTTTAAAACTACGTCACGTGTTGGGTATAGGAACATAAAGACGAATTATCGGAGAAATGTGGTAGAGGAAAGTTACAAACAAGAAAAGACAATATCCTTCGCTACATTTTCTTTCAATGTACACGCTAAACTGCTGCGCTCCGCTTAAGCTTTTTGTCATGCACTCACTCAACAAGAAAACGAACAACATACATCCATAATTGTCTAGAAGTTGGCTTTGTCAGGTAAAATGAAAGATTGGTCCTTTCTCCGTTCTGTCTGATAAGGGTTTTTTTTGAGTAGCGACATGAATGCCAAGGAAAATTCCGCGATTGCAACGAAAAATACTCTCTATTGTCCGTGTGTACGCCATTTGCAATGTTAAATGCATTGCTGAATGAAAAGCGACGCTGACGAGTATATTTTTTTTTTGTTCTGCCTTCCGTTTTCCGCTACGATACAAACATGTTTCCTCCACATGTGTTGTTGTGAAAGTATGTAGGTATGTAACGTATATACAGGGTGAGGAAAAAATAGAGAAACAGTTTTTCATTAAAATTGTTAAAAAACCTCCTCATCTATAATTTAAAAAATTATCTTATCAGAAAGCCAACGCTTCAAAATTTTAGTTAGAAC
>JAHZMZ010004535.1:0-10479 GCA_027743805.1 Lepidocyrtoides sp. E14 | reverse complement strand
TCAACAGCAAATGTGTGCATAAAGTGATACCCATCGAGAAACTTGCCTAAGAAGGAATATTAAATTACTTTTCCGACTTTTAATATTTTTAGTGAATTATTGTTTTGGCTGACGGCTGACTAGTTGACAGTTGTTGTTACAATAATTAATTATTTTTTCGAGTTAACAATACAGGTTCCAAGTGACTTTGAGTTACCAAAATTAAAAGCCGATGTTTTCTTGCTATACTTGTGCTTCCTTGCCGGATAATCATTACTATTACTGATCAAAATCAACAGAGTTATAGAAGTTATTTCATATTTTGAAATTTAATATTGTTGACACTACACAGTACACACCATGGCGATATTTCAAAAGAAAAATGTAATTCAAGAATTTCTGAAGGACGACTACGTTCCAAAGTCCGATCAGTTTTTGGTTAAATATTGTTCAGGTAATTTGAATAACTGATTGTTGCCTGTTTCTAAACATTGGTAATTCCATTTGTGTAGTAGAATGTAGTAGTTAACGTAAAAGTAAGGATTGTTCTATTTCACTTCCAGGAAAGGGCAATAATTTACATGAAGTAAAATGCGTCGATGGGAGCATTCTGCTCGTCTCAATGCCCAAGAAGTATAGACACACAATATGGCTGAGAAAGGATGATTGCCTTGTGATTGACCCCATTGAAGAGGGTAAGAAAGTAAGAGGGGAAATTGTGTGTGTCCTCTGTGCCGACTCTGTTCGTGACCTGATTAGCAATAAACAGTGGCCTCATTCGGATACAAGTATTTCTATGGGTACCGAAGAATTGCTCCGGTTCTTTGTCAGTAGTTCTGACCGTAAATCTAATGGAGATGACCTTGCTGCGTTTCCACCGTCGGATTCCTCAGAAGATGAAGAGGAGGAGGAAGAGGAAGAAGAAGAAGAAGAAGAAGAAGAGGAGGAGGGGGAAGACGATTACGACGACAAAGATAACGAGGAAGAAGAAAGCGACACTATAGAGGATAAAGAGGGCAACCAGGGTGATGACGAAAAATTAGGGACGGATGAGTTGGTGGAAGACACACATGATGACGGTAGTGAAGACAAGGAGGAGTCTGACAGAGATAAAAATAGAAGTAGAGTGCAGCTCGTAACATCAGGTGTGGTAACAGTTACCAATGTGATTACTGAAGGGACAGAAAATGATATTCAATCCCTTGAATTTGAAGCAGATGATGATGAGTCATCTGATGAGCTGTGTAATATTAGCCGGGATTTCGAACGCCATGCTAATACGATTCGCATACAAGTCAATTATAATAACAATGCAAACGTAGGTGCTTCCGGAGATTGACGTTTAAAATTTTATATTTTGATGATTACATTCGTATGCAACCAAAAATGCAGTCCTCTACATATATATATACATACCCCAATAATACGCATTTTATAAATCAGTACGTTAGTGTACGCATTCTTTTTCTATTATAATATGTTAAAGTTACGTATTAAATCGTTTTTGTTAACTCGTACGTACCATACGGTAAATGGTAACATTCTCTGTGAATAAAATATAAAATATTTCGCGGAAATAACACTACATATTAGGTAATTTTCTTTTTGACATTGCGTTAGAGAAACGGTGAACTGTATGTTGAACATTGAACATCTTCTTGATTCATACAGCTTGAATAAATCAAACCACGATATCATAAAACAAACCAAGCACATTGCAAGCATAATCCCGTCTCCTCCTCATTGACTTGCAAAAACAAAGGTTCATTTATTTTCTCCTCAGAAAATACTCTCAAGTTTGAAACTAACAACCACAAACATTGAAAATTTGAAAAATTCACATTTTTATTCATTAATTGTGTTTTGAAAAAATAAAGGCAATTTTGGTTCACAGGAAGGCATCAAAACGCATCTTGAAGAGTGACCGAGACATGAGCCTGTATGATTCGTTACTTGCCAATGAAAGTTGTGACGATTATTCAAAGTAGCCCTCAAAATCATCAGAATCATCAAAATCCAAATCATTAAAATCATCGTCGTCATCTGAAGAATCTGAATCATCCATAGCATGCCACTCGTTATTAGGAAGGTCATCATGTTCCACATTTTGAAACAAATTATTATAGCACTTGGAAGTTGGATCGTTGAAATGGAAGTAGGGATTCCCATGGTCGAGTTGTTTCAAGCATATCCAACAAAAGTACGTATTACACTTAAAGCAGGTAACTTTGTTACATCCCTCAAATTTCTGGAAAAGAGAAAAAGTAAATCATTCCCCATTAATATCTCTTTCAACGACCCTTTAAAAATGCAATAGTAATGGGTTTTAATAAATGACATTTGTGTGAATGATTACCTCTATTGGCACTTTGCAATGGGGACATTGTTTACTTTCACTCTGAATCCATTGTTCCGATAATACATTTTCAACAAGCACCTTAAGTTGTTTTTCGCCATATGCTTTTACCAAAGCTTTTTTCTCATCCACTGAGCCCTCTGTATATTTTCTGAAAACTTCCTTCATGTCAGCTACAAGAAAAATGAAACAAATAAATGAAAATTAAACTAGGAGAAAATTGAGAATTTATATTAAGCAAGATTTAACAAAAATTATTAATTTTATACCGTCCTTGAACCGACATGGCTCCACCCCATGATACACCATTTTACAGGTCCTGCAAAAAGTGTAACTACAAACAGTGCAAAACGCACACTTCTCATTTGGATCACAAATTACAGGGTTGTGGCACTTGGGACGGGGACAATACGTTACATCTGACATGTTTTCCAAAGCTCTTTTAAGTAAAATTTGATCATAACGGTCATAACTTGCTTCCCCAACTACTTGTTTCACTAGTTCCGGCGTTGGGCGCATTTTACAGTTAAAGGCCAAACATTTAACTTGATCAACATTTCCCTCTGTAATATTAGTGGTAAAAAAACCGGCTACACACTCTTCGCAAAACACATGTCCACATCGAAATCGCACACATGAATGACCAGACTTGATTGTGAAACAAATATCGCAGGAATGAGTAGATTGTAGAAAGGCTTCTTTAATTTGCTCCTCGTTGTACAACAGCATATAATCTAACAAGGATACATCTTTTCCATCTTTTCTTGGAATTGCATCAGAAGCGGCTCGCTGATCAATCAAAGTTTTCTTTCTTGACTTACATCTCCTTTTCTTGTTTGATTTTGAATTACTTGTAGATACATCATCATTACCAGCAGGGGTTACTGATCGAGAAGGACCTGCAGTGACTTCGTCGCCAAGTTCCGGTTCATTATTTTCTGCAGCAGAATCATTCCGAGGGATGTCCGTCCTCGTCAAGCTTCCCCGTTTTTTTCCCAGCTTGCGAGTAGGAGTTTTCTTCGACAAACTACAGGGGCGGTGTAACCATGTCACGTCATAAAAATCAGGAATTCCTACATCTGCTAGTGTACCTGCTTGAAGATAATTTGCCCAAGTGAATAAAATACCCATTCCTTTATTTTCCTCCCAGAGCTCATCTAATTTCTGACAGAGGGTTGATAACTGTAAAAAATATGCAATAATTACGATAAAATACCAATTAGTATGTAGCAATATTTGGCAAAATATAATTGTTCACCATGTAAAATTATATGTTAATTTTACCGAAGCTCGATGCAACCAATGTGAAGAAAGGGTAAAATTTGGCTTCGTTTGGCTGGGATAATTTTTGGGTAAGGTAAAGTGGAGAGTTAATGGAGGTAAGAATTGGACTTTGTATCTAGCCTCATTTCCCACCACAGCTTCATCATTTGGATCCACTTCCGTTTCTGCAGCAATAAAGAAGGGATCAGGCAAGTCAAGTTGAATTTTTATCTGTCCGGAAAGAATTTCACCAGGATGCAACTGAAATCTGTCCTTGTCGAAAATGCTTTCCATAGCAAGCATCTCATCTTGTTGAGCTTCTTCGTCTGTTGACATGTCTTTGATATCAGTCTCTTTGAATGTTAAATTATCACTGGTTTTGGAACAACCCGATTATTTTAATTAACTCCTAGCAATAACCACCCTTTTTAAAATATACACATAACTGTTATTATTATATTTCCAGTTCTAAAGACGCAGATAAAACCGTTCACCAATTTTGCGATGTGGCCTTAGCCAGCAATCAGCTTCTACCTGTCACCTCTGGACCCGTAGACCGGAAATGGTTTTGTTTTTAACGTATTTCAGTCTTTCATGATGATAAAAATTTGATCTTTGACCGTTTCCGATCGGTAGTTACACTTACACTGAACGTTACGCCTGAATTTCTTCTCCTTATCCCGTAGGATTCTGGGTGTCATATGTATAACCCGTTTCACTTTATACACGCCGTGCTGTTATTATGATGCCTTGCTGTAACGTTACGGCTATCAGGTCACGACAATTTCGAAAAAGACGTATATCAAACGTATGAGGAGAGGTTCAATTAGAACAACGTATGACGACGTCTAGTAAGGAGTAATGTGGCTGTTTGTTCAGTCAGACAAGTTTTTGCCTCATGGTCATTGTATCAGAATCATCATGCATGCTCGACCTTCGCTTACGCTTGTCTTGTCGTCTGAGAGCTACGTAACGTACTCCTCTCTGCAGATCATAATTGCAAATTGCATAGCATTCATCATGAATCTTTTTTATCATCATGATGCTATAAACTAACGAAAATTATTTAGTTTAGTCATCACTTTTTGATTAAAAAGTTTAGATATCTGTGATGTATGTTATAATACATGTTTTTGGAAGAAAAATATAATGATAAGAGAAAACACAGTGAATGATGGATGTATAGTGTATGTATACTACTATAAAATTACTTGGACGATAAATTAGAATTGGAAGTTATGTTAATGTTAAGTGTGAACGGTATCATCGGCCTTGGTCTACCTTTTTGTAGCTCTCGCTGAGACTAGACAGACAGAAGAGGGTGGAAATGGATATAAGAACTACTACTGCTTTTGTAGTGTAGCTCTGATGTTATTGTACTTTTAACACTTGCACTTGCCAGTATGGAATACTTAAAATGCATACCTAGTGAATCCGTAGATCACCACAGATGATTTTTTACTTGTGTGGAAAGACATGAAAAATGCAAACAGGACAACAACGTGCTTTTCAGCGCAATGTCAGCCAGGAGCTGTAAGTATTAACATTTTTTTCGAAATATTGATATCATAAATATCGTTCCAAGTCACTATGGGAACTTTTGAGTAGTGAAGACTCCACCGTGGAGAGTAACCCAGAGACTTCAATCGTGAGACAACTTTTGTATCACTTGTAACCTGGGTAAGCGAATGCAAATAGGTGTGCCCTTTAGTGGCAACTTTTTAACACAGGACAGAGATTGATTCATTTGACGGTTAGGAAAAATATGGAGGCCGCCACCGATTTTAAGAATGACAATAACAATGAGGTGGACATTTGGAGGGATACACCAGTTCGTCTTCTTGGTAAGCTGGAAGCCAGATGCTAAGCCCTTGTGCGTGCTCCAATTCATTTCCTTGTTTATATTTTTCTTGATTATATTCCATGAAAATTTCGGTTGTATTTACTAATTACTACGCAATAATGTGTGTTCAAATATAAATTTATATTCCACCCGGGATAAAACGCTCAAAGTGAAAAGTGATGTAAGACTGCCCCCAAAAAGTTTGTTTAGATATCAACGCATGTCCGTTAAATACAGCTAATCCATTGTTTTTTGTCTATTCACAGGACAGTACTAAGAAATTAATAGCTGCAGCTGACACGGTAACATGGCAAACTTTGGCTTCGGTAGCTATTCCAGGGTACACAATCAATCGAGTATGTGCGTTGTCCATGTACCTTCTCCATAAAAGTACAAAGCTAAGCCTTCCAGTCAGGAAGTGGACCACGACAGTGATTGGATTAGGGTGCATCCCTTTCATCGTGCATCCCATCGATAAGTTTGTCGATATCGTCATGGACAAAACATTTCGAGAGATGTTCCCTCCAAACCGTTGAAACCTTTTGGTTGTAGATAAATAGTATAAATTTGCCATGTACTAAACTAAATAGACTGTAATGTAGAGATTAACAATGCGATAATTTATTTATTTTATCCTTTCGTATAAATAGCAGCATCGTTGTCGTGGTTACCATGGTCATGCGATCAGTGCTGAGTCAGCACCGCTGATGCAAGTAAAAATGACATACATACTTGACACGTTATACTTTTTTGCTCAACTTGTATGTAACAAAGCAAAATTCCTCTTCCTATTTCCAATGATCTTTTTGGTTCAGAGCCTGCTAGGTTACATTATAGCTGATAGCAATCGTTGAAAGAAAAAGGTATTTTAGTTTATGACTATGACCATTATGTTTGAATGACATTAGTTAGTTAAATGCATATTAAGTGTCCTTTATTGGTGAGGAATATGATTAGTTTTGTCTCTTGTTTCCCGGTGTAACACAACCACAACAAGTGCCTCAGACGGGAAAAGCAATAACTTTGTAACAAAGATTCTAAAAACATTTTAATTTAACTCCCAAAAACCTACGACAAACACTGTGTTCAGTACCAAAACATTTCAAAGTGTAAAAAGGGTATCGATTACCCCATGTTAATATGTGTTAAATGTGCAAATACAAAACGTACCGAATCAAAACCATTATTGTAGTAAAAATAATAGTCATCAAATTTAGGAAAGAAGTAATTTGTTCCTTATTGTATCAATGGATGTAGTGTGATATGTAGCACAATAATGTGTAATGCTGCATTTATGCAAAAATATATTAGTATTAGTTAGGAATAATAGGCTATGTCATATATGTGACAATGTGACATAATTGTGTCTCTAGTCTGGTCTCGTAATTACAACTCATTAATTCATGTGCTCAAACGGGTATTTGTTGTCATCCTCTGTAAAATAAAGTAATTTACAAAATGGTAACGCACATTGCACATTATGATGTATCAACAATACAACAATTAGCGTCTGTAGACAGTGTGTTACATCCTGCTTGAAAAAAATGAAAAGTGGATTGAAAGGTAGTGTAATATTTGAATGTAAAGATGTAACCCTGTCAAAGTATTATAAAATGTAGTAAAAAATATTTGCAACCTGATATTTTTATATATTCTTTTGAAATACCATGATAGTGATGAAGAGGCAATCAAAATAATTTTATCAATCAAACGTGTCATCTCATCATATCACTATCCATATCCATACTCACTCATGATGATACCTTTGGGTTAAATGAGAAACGGACAAAAATGGCTTCCGTTTCTCACGACCCTTCCCTTTTTCATCCACATGAATTTAGGAGGACCAAAAATTTTACATTTCATTTGTACAAAAGACAAGAATAATTTCACCTATTATTACGCTACTACTACCATCATCAGCCAGAGCTTATTAAGATGCTGCGTCGCTATGGTGTATGGAGAGGGTACATGTGATGGATTTTAAATCCATTCCAAGTATGTCTAACTTATTTATTAGGGTAAACTTTTACTCATACATTTTTACACTCCCCAAAAAAAATGTTGCATCTTGTTTAGTTGTTTTGTCACCAGTCTATATCTTGTATTAATGGTAACCGAAACAGTGCGGTGACAATAAACAAAATAGCAACAATAGTGGTTAAAATTATTTTACATTATTTTTATTAAAAAGTATTTTATTATTTTTATTATGAAATGAATCAAAGCGGGCAGATGAAAAGTACAACCTACAACAAATTTTAATTTTGGTTCAGACCACATGAAAATTGAAAACTAAAAAAGTAAATGAACAGAAACTACTATAAAACCGATCGTAAAAAATTATATAGTACGGATTGCTTTCTAAAACATAAAGTTAAATTGTGGTGTTTTTGGAGTTGATGTGGAGCTAGCAAAAAAGTTACCAAAAAAATCCATTCCTCCAGATTCCGCTGCTACTGGTGATGTCGGACATGTCGGACCGCCAAATCCCCCTAGAAAGTTTAACTCGGGTCCTTTACAGGCCGCTGTCGAAATTGAAGGAACAGGAACATGAGATTCAGTTTCGTTAGACTTGCTGTTTGGACAGACAACTGGCTCAACATCAATAGATTTTTCCTTGTCATCAACCTCCACTGATTTCGGATCTGCGAATGTACTTTGGTCTACTGATGGCGGTGGAGGAATAACCACTTCCTCCAAATCAGCAGTAGATTGGCTTGGCTGGACAGGTTCAGTACTTTCATTGCCGACTGAACGGCAATCTTCCTGAATTTCTGGGTTTCTCGGCATGGGATGAACAGTAACTGTGCCCTTTAACTTTGATTTAAGCTTAGATATAAGCGTAGGTCCACTTCTGGAAGGGCTACATAATTCCCTCCAGCTGCCATTAGCAACAGGTGACATAATGCTAGTTCTTCGACCCACAACAGCGCTGGACTGACACATACGATCTAGTTGTCGAAATGTAGACGAAAGTTCCGGGCGCGAAGTGCCATTAAATCGGGGCGAAAAATTGTGACGCATTGATTGTTGGGTAGATGCAGAAGGAGTTGACGGAATGCGACGCACTGGTACCCCGCTTGGAGCTCTTAACTTCATGGCATAGTCAGCCCTAAGCTTGTCAAGTAGTTGTGACTTTTCGAATAACTCGCGGCGGATCTCGGCCAACCTAATGCATTTCTTCTTGAACACGTCCCACTCATTATTGTGCTTGTTTTTCAAAACTTGTTGGTCCTTTTTACGACGTTCTAATTCCAGGGTTTTCTCCTTGAGAACTACTTCAAGTTCTTCCCTTTCTTTGGTGTTTTCGAGAATCTCAGCAAATCTAGGTATTTTCATGTACTCAGCCTAGAAAACAAAATTATAAATGTTAAAAGAGGAAACTCGATGGCACCATCATTTACGTACATCCTTGTCGTAAACATATTTTGTGAATTAATTTCGCTCACCATGTGCTTTTCTTCCATTTTCTTTGCCTGGTTCAATTTCTCCTGATGAAATAACTTTAAAGAGCTCAATCTTTCCTTTTTCCTTGTAATTTCAGCTACCACTTCCGCCATTTCCTTTGCGATATTACGGTAAGCACTCTCCATCCTAAGTTTGGAAAGTAACAATAAAAGAGCAAATAAGAATTCAAATCGAAATCAAAAGTAGGCAAACAACACATTTCCTCCACTCCAAAAGTATAATATATATTATGCTTTTATTGCATTTAAAACTTACAATTCCTTTTCCTTCACTTTTTTCTCGTAATGTGCTTCTGCAGCTCGGGCCAATATTTCCAATTTTTCACACTCCACCTCCTTTGCTTTGTTCTTCTCAGAAACTTCCTTCAACTCCTTTTTTAAATCTGAAAATCAAGATACCTTGTTGCACTCTCTCTTCACATTACAAACACAACAACCTGAAAACCATGAATAATTTCCTATAATTTCATAAAGAATCGTTAACGCTTACTTTCAATAGTATCCTCATACTCTGCTATCATGTATTTGCGCTGACGAGCCTGCCGCTCATAATCATCAAAAGCCAGATACATCGAACCAAATGGAGCACTTCCTCCAGCCGTGGTGGGACCTTGACCTACAAAAGGTGCTTTCGAAGGAGGGCAACTATTTTTTGCCATCTTTAAATTCTTACTAAAGTTTAAAACAAACAATCAACGTCGGTTTCAGAATTATTTAATTTAATGAAGACAGAATCTATCTATATGAAAACGGGTAAACAAACAGAATAGTTTTTCAGTACAACTTGGACAAAACACCCTTCCCCTAAAAATATCAGAGGAATGAAACAATAAAAAAGAAACTGCAACAAGCAGTCAAGGCGACAGTAGCAAAACGAGTTTACTGTTTCTCCGTACTTTTCTTTCAGTGAATTCGTCAGGAGCACCGAAAATTGCGAAAAATTATAAAAGCGCGCTCGCCTAAAAGACCATGAAAAAACGCGAGAGAAAAGCAAAATACAAAGTAGTAAAAGTAAGATTCATCTCCAACAGTACAAAAATAATGCATGCACCAGAATCGGATATCAGATGAAATTTGGGAAATTGAATTTTTCAACCGTAAAACGTGCAGATCCCCCGATTAGTTCATGCAAAAAAAATGGCAAAAAATGCTTGAATATATGTATTTTCATGGCAACTGCTAATGAGCATTTACAATTATACACAACACAACAGCACCACAAAATTTTTCTTTCGATGGTCATTTCATTTTCCCTCACCACCCATTCGTTTCTTCGCTACTCATCTTCGTGCTCAAACTCAATTACTCCATTGTTCAAAAAAACAAGACGGTGACAGACAGACCACATTCATCATTCCTTGAATCGAAATCGAATCTTTTTTAGAGCAGTGGTTCCAACAAAAGTGAATAGAAAGCAGCGCAGCATTGTTTGAGTTTGACCAATATCATCCCTTGTAGTTATTCAGCCTTTTAAATTCATTAGATATCATTTTAACAGTGACAGGGCAGTAATAGTAATCCACTAATATTTCTTTATTAAGTGCACATGCACCAAATGACCTTTAAAG
>JAHZMZ010004534.1:0-13612 GCA_027743805.1 Lepidocyrtoides sp. E14 | reverse complement strand
TTTTCATGCTACTGGCACTGGACACACTCACATATTCTCAAGAGCGCTCCAGAAAAAAAAATGTCTTGTTCTCTCTCTTTTTTTTCTCCTCTATCCCTCCCTCTTGCTCCAAATTACTTTGCTTCTTCTTATTTTTCTCGTTGGTCTTCCTCTCGTTTCACTTATATTTCTCCTCCTCTTCTCATGAGAATTAGCACAACAAAAGCTCTCCATCTCAAAGCTCTTTATGTTCACTCAGAAGAAAAGCGATTTTTTTTTTAAAAAACGGCCTTCCTTTTTCCTTCTTTTTATATATATATTTTTTCTCTCCTTCACTGTTTGAAAGCCACTCGCCACGTTTTTTTCTTCTTGTCAGATCTGCTTGGAAAAGCTAATGCACCTACATTTGCTGATCTAGTATATTCATTTTTCTTTGTACTTCCTACTTGTTACTTTTGCCATCTTTGTACTATTTTTTATAAGTCTAGATTATTTTTGCTTTTGTCAAAACTAGTCACCAAGCCACCATCATTTTCTATGCGACTCTTTGATCACTTTGAAAATCCCTTGGAGAATATTTTCACGTTCACGAGTACAATATTAATGACTACATTGATTGCAAAGAAAGGCTGAACTTAATCCCCCACATCATCAACTTTATTTTTTTCTCCTGCACTCAAACAAACACACAACATCAAAAGTGTTATCCCTCTGTTTTTGCTGTAATGCTAAAGATGAAGTTCAATGAAATATCGCATTTTCTATCATTTACTGTCATCAAAATGGCGACCTACTCACAAAATACTTTGCTTTTCGATGGGATCAGGTGATTCATTTGTTTTCAAATATTCATAAAGATATGTCTTTAATTCAGCTTCAAATAAATGGGTACGAGTGATGTTCCGACGTGTTTTGCATTTTGATGAGAGGTGTGAAAACGTGTAGCATTTACTAATTCTGTTCGTTATTAGCTCAGGGTATGAATGTATAGAAAGCAAACTTTTTACGTTATTTTATCCGGTTCCTGTCTCGGCAAACTATTTTGTTTCGCAATTTTCGAGATATTTGACTCCGTCCGTTTCGTGAATGATGAAATGAAAACTCATTGCTTGTTCCTCAGATTCTTTGATAATTAATTAGTACAGTGCATACTTTAATTACTTTCCCGGAGTAATATCGCAAGTAGAATGGATGGCTGATTTGCGATTCAGTTGTACGCTTCATTACTTGGTAATATTAATGGAACATGTGAAAAACATGTTAACATGACAACAACAAATTTATGTAAATTTTGCTCCATGCATGCCACTATTTCAGTAGTCAGCAGCATCTTGGAAACTCTACAGCAAGCAAACAATACTCGCTATTTCAATTTTACATTTGTTGGTGAAGACGATAGTATAGCAGTTGTGAGGTGAGTGTGCACACATCTCTCTTTCATTTGCTCCCATTACATATTTTAATTCATGTGGACTTTATGTGAGTGAGTGAGAGAGAGAGTGTGTGTGTGGCTGAGTGAAAAAGCATGGGTGTGACAGCACATCAGACAGAAACGACATCAGTAGCAACCAGCATCAAAAAAATATTACGTATGTATGTTCAGTCAGAGTCCCTTCGTCACTCACTTACTCTTCCACATTTTTTATTATTAAATGGTAAAACTAAAACGCGTCAGGGAAAAAAATCGAGAGAACGAAGAGTGTAGTGGTGGTGGTGGTGGAAGTGTGACGAAGGTACTACAAAATACTAGAGTGGTATGGAGTGGAAGGATATGCAGAAATTGTGATGTGATGGCGGTGGTCGTTCCCGTCGTCATTTCCAAAGAAAAAGGACACATTTTTTGACATGACGTACACGTACTTTTCTAGAGTATAGTGCTGTTGTATAATAAAACTGTATACATTTAGAGAGAGGGCATGTATGCATCCATACTTCTTGCATATATTCTGTTTGAGTGTGTGCGAGTGAGGGAACTGACTGACTTTAAATTTGAGACTGCTTGCTGCCTCTCTCTCTCTCTCCTCTTTTCCCAATGTCCCTGGCTGGTTTTGCTTTCACTACCAAGAAAGGGATCTTTTTTTTGGGAAGAAAATAGAAAAAACGTGAAGAGGGGTAGATAGATGGATAGAGTGTCGCACTAAAAATTCAATTCACTCACCCAACTACACTCCATTTTCTGATGAGGGAAATGGTCCACCTCACCCATTCAAATGCGTACAAAATTTTTGCATGTTGATATATCCTTTCTCTATTTCTCTTCCATATCACTTGTCGCCTTTTCTACATTTTTTCTGCTTTGGAAGAATACAACGACAACGACGATGATGATGCTGAGGAACAACTTCAACTTTAATATCTTTGAGTTGAATTTTATGAGAGGACAGAAAAGACCATCTCTTTCCTGTTGAGGCATAGAGATCTAATTTCCACTTTCAGTGGACTTTCTACCAGCCAACTACCCATTCGCATAAAATATTTCGAGCGAGAAGCAGGAGAACGGAGAAAGCGTTCTTCTCCAGAAGGAAACTGTCATTTTCCAGGTTTGCTAATTAACTCTGGCATATATGCATTCCTTCACACGCAGAATTAGAAGGCAGACCGAGAGGAAGAAGAGACCGATCCTCATAGAAAATCGCAGTTTGTTTTGTAATGCAATGCACACAAAATCAATAAACATTATAACAGCGTGTCTCTAGATTCGCGCTGTTTTAATGCTCTCTCTCTCTCTCTGTCTCTCTTTCGTTACTGCTGCTCCGGTAAAGAATGACGGTGATGATGCTGACGATGGGATACACTGATACTAAACAAGTCTTACTGCCAGTCTCATTGTTATTACCTCCACCAACATAAACATGTTTACTGCCCTCGACGCCGCCACAACTACAACTTACTCCTATTGCCATTTATTTAAATGGCCAATTTATTTCTTCTCCTTCCTCAATTCCCAAATTTACTTTACTTTGCACTTAACACTACCACTACCAGTACTACAGTAACCATACTTTTACTTTCCAGCCACATATTATTACTTTACTACTATTATTATATACTCAGTCCACCGTTCTGTTCTCCTATGATCAGCAGCAACATTTAAAATAATTTCTTGTTTGCTCGTCCTTTGAAGCTACATTTAATGGATGTGGGTTGTAGGAACACACCAAAAACATATTTTTTCGCTACTTGTTTGCATCACATACCATAGCCACAAAATTTTACCAAAAACAAGTGCATACCGAATACACACACACATAAATAATTTGTCAGAACACATCTGTTTCTCCATTTCATTCCCTCATCATCATACAAGCATTTTACTTGTTGTAGTAATAAGAATATCAAGTTTATGCACATATCACATTCAAATTCTACTTTAACGGAACATTGCCTCATTTTTTGGCACAAATTCCGCAACAGCCTTACACTTACTTGTTAGCTGGGGAAAACCGCGCATCAAGTGACTTGCATATTATAGAGGCAATAACGTTCCCGATTACTTTCGTATTCGATACGGAAAGTCGAGTGATTTAGTACGGTGAGGCCATTAAGAAAGCAGCAAAGGAAACGATAGCAAACTGAAAATGCAAAACAAACTCGTGTGTTTTACTCACTCTCTCTCTCTCTCTCCTTTCCCTCAAATAATAATAAGTTGCATAAAGAAACTAAAAACGTAAGCCATTTTCTTGCTTGCTTTCTAGTTCGTCTTTTCTTTTTCTAGAAAAGGAAAAAAATGCATACATTACAACAACGAGGACGACGACCACGATGGTGGTGGTGGTGGTACTGATGTTGATGATGACGATGATGATATTTTTACTTCTCCTTACAACCATAAAAGATGGGTAGAGAAAACAGAAAAAAAACAACAAGCTTGGTTTTGCGGTGCTGAAAGTCAGAGTCATCCTGAGTGCCTCTCTGTGTGTGTTTTGCTTTTTGTGGAGTAGTTTTACAAGACATTTTATGTTATCCATAAAATTTATATGTGCGTACCCATCCACTATTACTACTTACTAGTGACTCTACTACACTTTTTAAGCTGTATTTACTCAGAGTTTGAAAAAAAAATTGCCAAGTTAAACAAAAAACAGAGTACAGAGTAAGGGAAAAAGTTAAAGAAGAAAAATAGCAGCTCAGCTAGAGAAAATGTATGCATGCACGCACACTCTTTGTTTATTTTTCCTTTGCCTCTTAACATTTTTTTTAAAACAGCTAACAAACAACAGCAACAAACTATATTTGTCGTACTGACTCTCAGATAGTAGTAAAAATATGGGTGAGTGCTCCAACCAAGAAAAACAATGACTGCACAGTAATAACTGTACAGACTACAGACTAGTTTGCTTAGGTCAGGACTAGAATGAAAAAACAACTTGTGGACTGTGAAGTTGTACGAAGAAAAGGCTAAAAAGGCAGTGGTATTTTTTTTTTTAAAAATATCTCATTCGTTTTGAAAAGAAATGATGTGTTGTTCACTTGCTGTTCACCAGACTAAAACTTTTAACGACTGCAAATGATTTTATAATCCGATTTATATTGAAATAGTTTGGTCTTGCAAAAAATGAAGGGTTTAGAACGCAAAACAAATGTGTGTTATGTACACATTTTTATTTTCCGTTTTCATCATCAAAAGGAATTTTTGACGGACAGGTATACGCAGCCAAGGTAAAAGGTAACAGGGAAGAAAAGTGAAGTATGAATGAATGTACCATCTACAGCCACTTTATTGAGTTTCATATTATTATTTTTTTCCTCTGAACTTTCTCCATTCTTCCAGGAAATGATCAAAAATAATAATTTCTTTTTCGTTCAGTTCCCTTGACTCATTCATGCATACCTATTCTGATCCATACAGTATTTCACCGGAAAAGACATGCACACACAACTCAACCAAACATCATGCTTCCTGCTGTTGCCGTTCCTACTGTTCCCGTGTTGGCTGACTGAGAGTGAGTGGTATCATTACGAAATCCATCATCCGCCACCATTCCCACGTATATCCACCGCGACCAACTAAAGTATTATATTTTTTGCTGTTACTTTTCGCTACTGTGATGGGTTTTAACAAGAAATCTCTGAAACTTATACTATAACCATGTATTTCGATACCGCTCATTTCTTCGTTTTCACTGAAGCGATCAGATCAATGTGATTGACCGAGAATAGGAAGAAATCTCTGAAGTAGCCAAAAAAAGCAAGTAAACATGTAAGTAAATGGGGAAATAGTGAAAAGAGATATCGTTTTTTTTCTAAAGTAAATGAGAAAAGCAATAAAGGGTATCTGACTCAATGTTGTTGTTGCCACTGATCTGATACTGGCTGTCTGAATGAATGGCACGGCATGCAACCAATTTTGCAGGGTTTTCAACTCATCCTCGTATCATCGTCATTGTTGGAATTACTATTTACTTGTTCAAGCGTTTCTCTCCTTTTCAAAAATCATTTCACTCTGAAAGGCAGAGAGACAGAGAGAAGGTTGAGCAAGGGGATAGGTTGCTGATTGTATTTCTGTCAGTCAATCAATCGTCACGGAGAAGCAGAGAGATGGTTTAAAAGAGAAAGTGAGAGGAAGCTGGCACCAGCACCAGCAGTAGTAGTAGTTGTACAAAAGTGCTAGCGCACAAATAACAGTATCGAGATTGAAAATCAAAAGGTAATATACAAGCACATAAATGAGATTACTTTTTTTTCTCTGCTTGAATAAAATGACGGCGACGACAGCAAAGATGATAAAATTGATGGTCTTTTGTTGATGCTGTTTTTTTTTAAAAAAAAAGATGAAATGAGCTGATGATGATGGTGGTGCAATGAAAAAAAAATCTCTTAAGTAATAGCATCATTATCCTCTTCTGTTGTTACACGCTCACTTTTTGAAATAGCGATGAAAATACGAAGCGGTATTTTTTGTTCTGTTTTCTGAAACAAATCTCAATCTTTTTTTAAGTCCTTCTTTTCATTAAAGTCATTTTCAAAAGGAGGCTTCTGGTTGATGATCCTTTTTATGTAAAGCATGGAAAGAAAGGAGCATGCATGAAGACATATATGTATAGGAGGAGGAAGTAGGAAGACCAACTTTTATTTATCCAGACAGTAATTAAATAGTGAAGATAAAAAAAGGTAACAAAATTCTTTTCTACCATGCATGTTAATCCCCAAGAGTAAGTGTAGCATAAAAAGTTTTTGGATAAAAAATAAAAGAGGAAAAATGGTCCAATTGGCAGTTTAAAGTTACTGATGATGAGAGGATTCCTTTTTTGATTGAAAAGTGATGTAACATTAGCAAAGAATGTTGGAGACTACAATGCATTATACACCGTGCAAAGTAGACATTCTAACCATAAAAGATTTTACGTGCAGTTTGATGAAAACATAAAACACACTAATAAAAAGAATGGTATATAATAATGAGTTTACACTTACGCAATAGTTTTACGCATTTCCTTCAGATTAGATTACATTTGTGTTTTTTTTTCATTAAAATACAAGCGAGTATCCATACGGTTAGTGGATTGGGGCACGCTGAGAAATTTTGTACGGAATAAAATATGAAATTACGGTTGTACGATTTCATTGCAAATACTACGGTCATTTTATTGTCCCGGAAAATTTTGCTAACCACAACTCACGGAATATATACATACCTTTATACAAAATGTGGATACAAGAGCAGGACAAGGTACACCCCGAAAGCAAACTGGGTGGCGGTGTATCATTTGATGGTTTTTTAAATACACGTACGTACCTAGTTTAGCATTTCCTTGCAAAATTTTTAATAGGATCTGTATAAGCCACATTTTTTTGCCCTTTTTATATACCAAGCTTATATAGTCAGTGATGAAAATTACACACTCAAGTACTCTGCAGTACACTTGAAAATGCAAAATCCATCAAGCCCCCACTTTGTTGTCATTGACGTATATATGCTCGAATAGTTCATCAATCTCAGCTGCTTCTGTTTTATTTTCTGCTGCAGCCATGCATATATTGGTATACTTATACTCTTTGATCCGCTCATTCAAATTCAAGCAGATTCTAAAGGGTTTAAAAGCTGTATGAAAGTTTGAGAGCAAACACAAAGAGCGTATAAAAGGTAAGTTTTTTTTTCTTTGCAAGCTTATTGCTCATGTCTTCCTGAATGACTCTGGTTAATGCTATTATTATGACTGGGATGATGATGAGGATGCCGAAGCATTTTTTTTTGTTATTGTGATGGTGGATTCCGAGGTAGATGTGGTAGTGGTGGGAGTGATGATCGATCTTTTTTGAGAATTATCTTGTTGTATTACCGTCAACTACTACTATGTCTGCTACTGTGGATATACTATACGGCCGCTATTCTCTTTTCACTTTTTTTGCTCTCTTTTATAGCGTACCGCTCGCACAAATACTTTTCTCCGGTTCTCTCAGATTTTAGTTGTGTTATGTTCCTTTGACTTCTTATTCTTCAGAAATTGAATGCAAGAAAACTTGCATGGAGAGTACGAAGAAAGGAAAGAATGAGATTTTGCTTTTTACTCTCTTTTTTCCAGTTGGTATTCTTTATTCGATTTCTTATCTTCTTGTTTTATAGCTATCAAAAAAGAGATAGGTCTGGTCGGGCCTGACTGTATGAATAGAAACCTACTCCGACCACTCTTCTCGCTTTATATTGGCCTCTTTACTATCTACCTTTAATAAAAAAATGAGCAAAAGTTATTGGAAATTGAAATAGTGGGGAATGTCGTGACGGGGAAAAAAGATAAAATACTACCAAAAATATCAACAACGGAGGCACATAAAAGTGCATTTTTTCTCAACTGTTTCTACTACTTCAAATGGCTACCCAATTACCAATCTATTTCTTGGGCCATCAATTTATGTTTGCTCTGGTATCCAGTGGTAGCGATAGTTCATCCAAGCTCTGAGGATGATTTTGAGATCGAGAGAAAAAAATTAGTAATGAAAAACGCTTTTGACTAAATTGAAACTCAAATCTGCTGTACAATTTAATATAACATGCTATGTGCATTGGAGTTTTCCATGAAACAAAAATTCCTAAAATGTGTCCTTTGAACATTTTCCCGCCTGCTAATTTACAACGAATAAAAACTGATAAACTCCACACAGAACTTTCAAAGAAATGGGGTTCGGCAGCAGGAGCTGATAGTCGCAGAGTTGGGGTAATGCACCAAATAGGATAATATGCAATACCGTTTTTCGTAATTTTTTGAAAAGGTAGAACTGTGTACCTGTTACATTTGAAAGAATAAAGAGTAGCTCATATTAGTTGTTTTAGAGCTTGCTGCTGTTAATCAAATTAAATAAAGTACAGAAAATTCAACGAGAAAAATTCAAATGTGCATGCAAGACTACTTTACATATGTATAAGTGTCAGTTTGAATTGACTATGCGTTACCGTTTTCGTTACTGTAACAACGGTAATGTATTTAACGTGTTACCCCAAGTCTGGGTAGTTGTTAGTGCAATATATGAAGGATCTGATCAACAAGAGATCTATAGAAAAAAACAACTCACATAACATCTTTGTTATCAATAAATTGGCTTGGCTGATATATCCAATAGAAATGAAAAAGCAAACAGGCCCATTTTTTGCCTTTTTTATTTCCTTCCGCTGCATGTCTTTCTTGTGAACACCGTAAGAGTATGGTGTCAATTCTCCTGCTTTCTTTGAGTGGGTTCACTCACGTGTGACAATTTCCGAGTAATGGAGAGAAAAAATAAAGTGCAATTAGTGAGGTGAGGGGTGAGTACTGCTATTTGGCGACTAGTAGCACTAGTCATTGATGATTTGATGCATACAGGTAGGTACACAGCCCTGCACTTTAATGCATCCACACACACTAATATACTTAAATAACAACAATATTGTTATACTATTATGTATTATTATATTAGGTGTGTTTGTGCGGTCACTTTTCAAGAAAATGTTGATAACCTAATGATAGCTATACATGCTTGCTTATTATTATCACAGTAAAATAATAGTGATAATAATAATAATAATTATTATTATTACTATGAGGGAATCTCTCAGTGTGGTGGCGTAGTAGCGAGTCACGACCATATTATAGTGCAGTGCGAGAAACGTGGTTTTGCTACGGAGAAAGCTGAAAGCTGATCAAAATTCATGGGGTGTGCTTTCCCCTTCCATTACCATTACTATTATTATTATGATTATCTTGAGTTGCTCAAGCGGAAAATCCGACGGACGAGAGCGAGTGAGATGAGTTATGTATTTTTATTGAGTGTGCTGTAAGGAAAGCCATTGCCCATGGGTAGTATAATAGCAACATTTTCACGTACTTTTATGCAACTTCCTCACCAGGCCAAGTCCCACAGACAACGTATAATATTTCAGATTTGCGGACTAAAATGACTTGTATGTATGCATACCGTTTCTTGATCAATTCGTGTATTAATTAAATTCTCTATAGCAACAAAAGTGGCAGGAGTAGAAATGGGTGTGGTAATGTTTGTTAGCATAAAAGGTAGCATTCCACTTATTAATATGTAAAATAATTGATATTGCTCTCATTGTTGCTATTACTATAAAGCCTTGCACTTATTTAAATTGTTTTATCAAAACCCCTATAATTTCCGAATGTGAGAAGTGGTGGTGTGGTGTAGTCTAGTGTACGGAGTAATGTGTATGAGAAATGATGGCGGTTATGATGATGACGTGTCTAGTCTTGATGCTATCGACTATAATATGTGCAGAGCAACGGCAAAGACTGAGAGAGAGTGTGTGTATGTGTGAGCGAGCTCATCATAAATAAATAAATCAGTAAACGGCGGCACCAGGAAATTTCCCGAGTTGGCAAAAAAAGCGGTTGTTGAGTGGAGAGAAGGAGATAGGGATTCGGTCAGATAATATGAAAAAGTATTATGCTCTAACACTCATGTTGAGCGTTGTCGAGTTTTGAGTAGAGTTGTTGTGATCATATCGTTGTCGTCATCATTCCTGACAATAGCGTAGTGTAACACATTTAAAGATGAGCATAGCTAGAGAGAAAAAAGAGAGGGGGGGGGGAATGGAGGCAGGGAATGAGAGAAACAAGTTTTCTGCTCATTATGTACTTCAGCATACAACATGGTTTGTCTAAAATGAAACAGACGGATGGCTGAATGAGTGGATGAGCGCATGTTGAAAAAGTGAAAGTTGAAATGATGAGGTGGACGAGTTGGCTTATTCACTTGGTTATGTGCATGCATGTACCTATTGTAAGTACAACAAATGTTTCGTTGAGTTGGTTTGTTTTGTATTATTTTTTCACTGATCGCCGCAAGTGAAATAAAGTTAAACAAATAATATTAGAACAAGAGAGCAAATAAAAATGAATGGGTGAAATGAAGCAAGCAGTAAGCAAGAAAGCAAAGTTGGAATAAATAATGACATTTCAAAAAGGATATGAAGATGACTGGTGCTTGATGCTGCTGCTGCTGTTGTGGTGATGATGATGGCGACATTATATGATGAAATTTCATTGGGAAAATGATTTCACTTCATTTTGCTTTGCGATTTGGTGAGACTTTTCCTGACTGACTGTGATGATGAGAAAATAAATAAATGATGAGGAGGACCATGTTTGTCATGTTGAGTTGAGAAAACAGCAAAACAGCAGGATATGTAAGGATATTAAGTATTTGACAAGAGGACATGACACAACAGTGGTATTTATTCATTTATTTCAATTTGAAAGAGAAAGAAGGATGAAAAATAATGTACTTTGCACACTCACTGACGTATAATTAAAAGGAATTTTTAAAACAGAAATTACATTCCTATGTACATTTGTACCGAGAATATAATCATATTAGAAGAGTAATTGCATTGAAATCTCATTACGGCATGATTATGATTATGATGACGGAAATGATTTCGAGTAAAGCTGAAAGTATGTCAATGTGGATATTATATATGACACTACTGAGAGGTAGATAAAAATGGTGTCATATCCATGAATATAATACTCAACATTGTCATCACTGCTAACATTAGAAGGGAATCAATTCAACGCTCCAGTTCACAACAACTCATTTCATTTCCTTCCTCATTTCTCTCTTCCCAAATGAATATTTACTTTGCGCAAATAAATTGCCTTATTTTTTATTTAAAAGGTAATGGATGATTGGAAAGTAGTGCACACATTTGTATTTTTGCCGATAGTCGTAAAGTAGAAAATGTGAACGGGTACAGAAAAAAAACCCAGAAATTGACAAGGGAAATTTGACTCGTGGTGTCAAATGACAAACATTCTGTCATTGAAATGCCGACAAGAGAAGAAAAAGGCCATGTTATAAATTTTAATTTGAAAAACTCTTTAAAATGTTATTCTACTTGGCTCATAATTTGCATCAAATTAATTTTTTTGCACTGTCCTCAATAACAATTACTTTTGTCATTTTGTTTTTTTTATCTAGTAAATTTTTCCCCATTTCATTCCATGCCACCAAAAACCATTTGGGTTTATTTGATATTTCTACTAATATTAGGCTGTAAAGCTAATATAGCTTTGAAGACATCAAAAAATGGTGAAGTTTGTGGAGCAGTGAAACAAGCTTACCACTACTACTATACTACTACTACTACCACCTTTGTTATGCTCCTCGATTTCTCGTCCTTTTTCACTCGTCTCAACTTTCTGTGGCATTGCTGCTGCTACTGCTGCTGCTACTACTGATCATTAATTCATATGCCTTGCATGTTCCTCTTTCCACCCGTTCCTTTTTCATTGTGCGCGTGTAAAGTGGTCTAAATTGGCTTTTAGCGAGAGAAAATTGGCCACTACCATGACTATTTTTACTACTTCTAGGCAGGCAACGACAACGAGACCAACCGACCGACCCAAAGAGAGGCAGAATGTATATGACGATGGTGATGAATGAAAGAAGAAGGGAGAAAAGAGAGGAAATATCTAAAAAAAGAAGAAAATCCCCCGTTGGAACTTGAAAGTCATAATGTATTTTTTATGACTACACACTACGCTCTCTCTCTCTCTCTCTACCAGATACTACTCCTATTTGACAGCCACAAGCTTTTTTTATTTTGGCATGATTGAAAGGCAAAATGCAAGCAAGTGGTAGCACGAGTAGGGGTAAACAGAAAAAGAGAGAAAAAAGTAGAGGAGGATGCTAGATAGATATAGATAGATGAAACTGCACATTTATCACTGCTACATTTCCTTTGGCAGGAACGAGATGGATGGGAAGTGAGACATTATTGCAATGCAGTAGTAAAAAAGTTATACACACACACACTTTCTCTCTCACTCTCTCTGTGCATACCACTATTTATTATTATCTTGCTTTTCAGGCATCACTACCACTCATACCATTACTAGCAGGGCCGCCACCACGAACCAACCACCATTTTTTACAGCTGCAAAAAAATGCACTGGCACTCCTCAGTAACAGCAAGAAAATGCGAAGAATGACAAAATAATCATAAAAAATGTAATATATATTGTGTGTGATGGTGAAAAATGGTTAAGGAAAACACAACAGGCAGGGGAAGTGAGAGAGAGAGAGTGAGCGAGGTCAATAAAAAATGACTAGCAATAAAATCTATAAATAAGATATAAATAGTACACAGCAGACAAACACATTCAGCAATCTACTGTTGATGAGGCCAACGGCTCTTGCAAATCCAAACTGTGCTGGAATGAGTGTGTAGTACATGGCAGTAAAAAATATTTATTTGTGTACCTAATTGTTACCCAGTAATGGCACCCTAACTCGCCTATTTATTTTTAGTTTTGACTTTTATGAGGAACTACCGTGTCCCTCGCTGTCATTTTGATGGGATATAAAATTCTTTAGTAAAAGTTGTTTACGTATACATACGTGTTGGCAGTAAGGCTGTCACATTGTGAATAAAAATATAATAATAATAAAAAGCCAACAAGTGAAAGGAGATAAAAAGGAGAGGCAGTAGTGGTTTATGTACACAGAGTTGTTAAAAGGGAATCATTGTAAATGCATGTGATGTTATTTAGTATTATTACCATTATTTGATACAGGAGAAGCGCTAAAATGAATGTTGCATCATATGCCATTTGTCGGAGAATCCTGTGGAATTATTTTCTTTTGTTGTGATGGTGATGAATCTCTTTAAATCTATTATACTATTTCAGCATGGCAGCACTTTCTTGCTTGAAATAATTTTCCCCCATTCAACCTTTTACCTTGTGCGTCAATCTGAGATTTTTTAATCAAATCTAGTCGTCTGGAAATGAGATATTCCCACGTGAGGCAATGATAAAAAAAGATTGCATTTTGGTTATATAAAGCCATAATAATAACAAAGGCAACATTGCCAATTTCCCGTTTTCTCTGTCTCTCTCTCCCTCTTTCCCTCTGCCCATCTGACTTGATGCCTTTATTCTCGCCATTAATTTTCCTTGTAGTACAGCAGTAACAACCGTGAAGAACGCAGACAGGCATATAAAGACAAGCACAAAGAGAAAAGCCATAAGGATTTACGGTGTGGCTAAAGAGTGGATAAAAAGGGGTAACGCACACACACCAGACAACGAAGACGAAAATCAAGCTACTACTAGTAGTAGGACTTATTGAACTGCCACTGGTTTTGCCACCAGTGTATCTTTCCCTGAACAGCAGACCCGCCACGAAACAGGTA
>JAHZMZ010004533.1:0-14392 GCA_027743805.1 Lepidocyrtoides sp. E14 | reverse complement strand
TAAATACAGCTTACTTTTCAAATGCAAGTGTGCAGGTAAATATTTATAGCCCTCAACTATTGAAGTTCATGGTTGCACTAAAGAACAAGGTATTGCTTCCTTCAAAATTAAGCGTTACATACATAGCTAGCCTCATTTGGTCGGTGAAGCGTACGCTAAAAATGTAAATGAATAATAATAAGTGTAGGATGATGAGTAAGTGCAAAATTACGTATGTATTAACTTTTTTGCAAATGATTTTTCATAAGCACGCATCGCATACATATCATGTACCAGAAAGATTATAACGGCCTATTCTTTTCACTTTCTTGGTAGTTTACAATCTGTTCCTGTTGGCTAATAAACATTCTATACATATGTGTATACTTGCCTGAACGCCCATTCACCATCTCTAGCTATAAATAACAGTTTTCAGTTACAATCACTATTGTTCTTGCCAATTTGCAATTACTACCACTGCTCCTCCTCCGATGATGAATCATGCTGAGTAAACATAAACATGAAAAAGTGCCATACTCCAAGCTTCTACTACTACTACCACTGTATATCATATACTCATAGTTTTTAGGTATACCATCTTGGAGGACCTTCAATAATCAGTCACCCTTCTTCACCCATTCACCGTGCTCTTCAAGGGAATATTATATTTCCAGGTCAATTTTATTTATTTTTAAGTACTTACTTCATATTGTGTGCTTGCCAATTTTGCATCTTCATATGCCATAGCCATACTGCTTCTCATCGTCAACTTAGAACGGAGATGAGTAAATACATGTTCGAGTAAGTTTCTTAAAAGCATAAAAAATATTATTTTTGTCCCATAAATTGTTAGAAAAATAGACATGACATTACGCACACATTAACCTTCAACTTGACTCGCTTAAATGCATGTCATGTAAGCTTGTCATATTTTGAAATCGTGCCTCCTTTACATCTTTACCATCATCCTTTCTCACACAGCTGAACTGAACTAAAAGATTTCTATCATGTTTTCTTGGCTCCTCCATCATAACAACAATGAATATACCAATTTTGTTGACTGCTCGTTTTCTTCAAAATTGCAAAGCCGAATTTTCTTAAAGAAGCTTTGGATTTATGACTGTGTGTCGCACCGCTTTTTAACCGGTGTGGTGTGTGAGTCACCAGTAATCTCATCTGGACTGGAACGCGAACGCGACATGCAGAAATTATAGAAATTATGTGATGAGTCGAAGAAGAGTATATGTACATCATGAAAGGTATCAAATGTTGGTGCTTTTTTTTCTTTCGGTAGATCCAAACCAGAAGAGAAGCAATCACTGAAACAAAATGTTCTACCGCTACTAGTCATAAAAACTCTTTCTTCCTCAACCAAGTAGAAATAAAAACAACAACAGAATGAAACCTTTTATTTTGTCGTGTCGAGAATTTTTTTATACCCAAGAAGACCGGCGACGGCGACGCTCAGGTAATAAGTTCCCAAAAATAAGAAGCCAAGAAATTACACAGTTGAGCAGCAGCTGCACAAAAAATATTATTATGAAGATTATTCATTTGAGTAAAGCTAGCTGCACAGATGCATAATATTTTTATTATATACCACGGCATGGCTTTTTTCTTTGGTTGTAATTTTTACGCAATTTTTTTCCTTCGTTTTTTAGTACATAGATAAATGAGGCTCCTCACAAAAGTCACGGCACAAGTGCTATTCTTACTACTCTTAGCTAAAAAAAATTTAGAAGGAGAGGAGATTCCCTGTATATTCACAGCAGTTACACTAATCACTCAAAGATGACGAGTGATGCGTCGTGTCAATGGTTCATCTTTTATCCGTCTTTTTTTGAGACTTGTAAAATCGACCAACAACCTCATCCTCATTACTTATCCTATACAATGATAATGAATGCTAATAGACCCGTCTACTTCACTCTTTTTTCTCGTGGTTCAACTAAATAACTAGTAATTTCATACAAAAAAGAGGTAATTATACATGTAAATAGATATTTTGTCCTTTGTTCTTCTTTCGCACACACATGGCATCATCCTTACTATCATATCGTGTCATGCCATGGCATTGCACCAACGCCATTCCCCTATCATGGCACATGTGCGAGGATGATGGCGGTTAGTTGCGTGCATGCATATACATATGTCGTTAAAATGTTATAATAGTGCGCGTCAGTCTGACTCATTTCTACTTGAAATTTAAATGGTTTGCATAATAAGTAAGCTAAAGACTATAATGTACTTATATCCCAAATCCATTAACAGTTCGTGAATGATGATGTGTAGATGTACATCAAAAATCCTAAAAAAACACAACAATGACAAGTTGTTTGAGCCATTGAACTTCTCTTCATATACCGAATGGGGGTGAGGAGAGTAGTAAATGGTCAGGTGGTAAATAATGTCCACTTCACTAATTCCACTGTTCATTAAACAGAGAGAGAAAAAAAAAATCACCGCCTTCTTCTGCCCATAATCGTTTTTCTCAAGTATTGTTATGATTGAAAAAAACCCATTGTTTGAAGGCAAACGTGCTGCTGCTGCTGGTGACTGATGAATGTGGTGGAATGGAATGCAACAATAAGGGCACTACTACTACCACCACCACCACCGACTAGGATTTTGTTCAAATGTTCAAATAATTCCCAAGAATAAATTCTACTAGCCAGTTAGTAGTCAACAGCAGAAGGGAAAATGCCTTTGGGAGTTGTCAGCTTTAAGTGACTTTGTAGGCAAGCAAGTTGTGGCATGGAATGGGGGTGATGAAGTGAGTCATGAGTGTGGAATTTGTTGCACAATCGAATCAAATGTATTTCCCTTATCCATTTTTATGAGAAAAGAATGTGATGAATGTAAGTACAGGTGTATATAATGTGTCATGTGTGTGCGTGTTGACGGCGTCCTTTTATGGTGTTTGCCTTTGCCTTCAACATTCTCAAGTTAACTTGTTTTGTCAGCTGGACATCACTGAAATACGATACTTTTTAAGGGCTCCCTCCTTCACACACAGCAGAAGAGAGAAAGAGGGGGAGAAACGCGCATGGGAAAAAGTAGCTATAAAAAATTGAATTGAATGGAGATGGAAGTCGGAATAGAGAGATGAGGCGAGAGAGAGGGATATGATGATGACAGCCTTTAATTGAAATGGGCCGTGATTCACTTTCCTACCAAATAACCAGCCTTTTTCCAAACATACAAGGTTGTATTTCTACTGCTCAGTAGTATTTGCTGACATTAAAATGCTCTAATATCCCCAGCAATTCGATTGTAAAAGTAAAAGTGTTCTAAAAGTAAGTGGTGAATTCCTTACGGAATAATAAATCTTTTAAATCTTGACTGACACCACACTCCAGACCTAAAAAGTATGCACTATATTTCTTAAAAAGCAGAGTCGCTTTTAAGGAAAATGAGGTGGGGAGTAGTAATAGTAATAATGAATGTAGCAGCATGAGTCATCAGAAAAAAAGCTACAGTAAATACATCAAGGGTAACCGCACAAAAGATTCATGAGATAATAAAAATGTGTGCATGGAAAAGCATTTCGAGCATTTTTATTTACTTGACACCTGAACATAATTGTCATTACTGTCATCGTTTTAAACAAATGGGACCACATTTATTGGAATTGACAGAGAGAGAATTCATTACGCAAGACAGCACATAGTTTTCACCGTATCATAAAAGTCAAAAAAATTGCATCGTCATCATTAGCAAAGAGTACATTATGTAATTGTAATGTAGGTACATACAATAAAATTTACATTTCACTGTAACACGCCAATACTTTTAAGTAGGTATGATAGAAATTGCACAAAATTACAAATGGTACTACTTACTGTATGCGTTATGGATTTTCAGAAATCCACGAGGCTCTCTCAAAATCTTGAGTGGCAAGCATAAAAAAGGTCGCATGTAAGTATTTGTGCAATCAACTGCAATGACTATGAGTTTACTATAGGAGCTTTGAACTTGAAAATGGTGCTGTGGAACAATAATAATTGATTTCAAATATTGTGCTATATTATCTGTTCACCTTGTACACGCTCACCACATAAAGTCATCATGATGATCATGAAGAGCAAACTAAACCAGAATTAAGTGAAACATTTTTATTTTGAACAGACAGACTGGTATGGGGTAAGCAATTTTATTGCTACAGATTTTTTTCCATTAAACGCACGAGGCTACACTAAACTTGAAAAAAATGCTATTGTTGATACTGTGGTCGTGTCATTGTGGAGTTTTTGTTTTGTAAAAGAAAAAAAACTTCTGCTTATGCTGAATATCTTGAGGAATAGACAGATAAAAACAATACGAAGCAAAAACAAAATGAAAACGGTACGACACAGTGGCATGCATTGTTCAACTTTCTTGTACTTTTGTTTTAAATCTACGTGCACTTGTTTTTCATTACTTTGCAAGATTCTGAAAATGCACAAAAACACGAAACGATAATAGAAAATAAAGATTGGGAGTGATGAGAACAAGCTTTTATGCACAAGTTGTGCTTGTTTTGACTGGCAATGGTTAAATAGGTAATAAGAAAGAGACCGGGAGAGACACAGAGGCAAATAAAATCAGTTAAAAGTTGTTTTCTTTCTTTTTTTCCAAAAGATATTTTAGGACACTACTACTGATACATGACTTGTCTGCATCAAATTACAAAATACAAAGTTTTACATTGCATTGGCAGTTTTACTTTTTGTACGCTCTTTCCAATAATAAAAGATTTTCAAGGTTGCATGCACAACAGCGCAGTGATTTTTAGCCAAAAGAAGTAGAAGAATATCATTGATGATTTGAAAGATTGCTGTGTGGTGTATCTAGGGACTTGGGACCATGAAAATGAAAATTGAAGTAGTATGCCATAAATCCATTGATACTCAATACATTCCACTCGACACCACGCGCTATATTTCTATGCAGCAGAGTGCACAATGCAGTCGTGCAAATAAATGAACACATTTTCTCATTTTCTGTAAACTTTTGTTCTGTTGTTTCTTACAGAGTAAAATTTAAAGCAGAAACGTGTCAGTTTTGCTTTATGAAAAAAAAGAGTGTTGATTGGATTATTATTGTGATATGATGATATCATCGATCCGAAGATCATTTCTCTCCAATCATCATCATCGTCAATCGTCATCACTAATAATCTTTTTTTGATTTGAAGCATCACACGGCAAAAATTTCTTTAGTGATCAGACTTATTCTTGATACGCATAAGCAGGCTCAGCAGATTGATTGGTATCATAATCACCAGTCCAGATATTATGTATGAAAAAAGGACAAGTAATATTTTATGCTTTTGTACGTAGGTAAAATTATTTAATGAGCTTGATGAAAAGGATGATGACGGAGAAACGCTCTTTTGAAAATAATATGGTTGCATGGAATATAACCAACCATGTCCTCCTCTTCATGCCGTGTGATTGATCCCTCAGTCCAGGCCATGGTCATTTCATTTCTATCACGAAGTACATACACTACTCTTCTTCGTCAGTAAACCTGCCAAACCATGCCAGTAATAAAGATGAGTAACAAGTTTACAGGATCAAAGGTCAATCGATGTCATAAGTAAAGGGCAGTTCGCTCATCAAAGCAAGCATTTTATCATTCAAGCAGCAGTTGAATTTAACTTATCCGTAGAAAAAAAAATGTTATCAAATCTATGATAATCTTTATGGTAAGCCATTTTGAAGAAAGAAATGGTGTTGTTTAACTTGTTTACGCTTCGAGTACAAAAATTCAGTATATTTTTCTAAATTTCTACAAGAACCAAATTTTTTTGGAACGTTCATATCTCCGTGCCTGAAATCACGAAAGCAGGGTAGACAAAGGACAGAACAGAACAGAGCAGACTCTAAAGTTCACTTTGAAAACTTCATCAGTAAGTACCTATTTCAAAGATCATTTACAACAAAATTAAGCGCGTTATTAATTTATTCAGGTTAGGTCATCCATCACCCTTCAGTATGATGATGATGACGACGATGATCACCATATTTTGCATTAAAAATGAACCGCTCTTCTTTTCATTCATTTAATTCTCTTCTTCTTGCTTATCATCATGTCTCTCATTATGTATTAAAAACGTCTGCTTCATTTTAACTTTTTAAATATGATCACCACCACACACATTGTATATTTACAATCAAAATCTATTCAGAGTTATATTTTTAAATATGTACTGTAAATCATGTGGATAGGTACTTTGATCCTAGTTTGCTCTGATTTTACGCATAAATACATATAAACATGATAACTGCAACAACAACACCACCACCACTACTGTTGATCATTATCATCATCATCATCATCATCATGCATATTTATAACGTTCACGTTAACAAACTAAATACATGATTTTGCCTAACTAACAGTTTATCAATCAGAAAAAAACGCTAACAAAGCAAAATATTGCCTACTAGCAATAATAACCCCATTCAACTAACTTCATTCTCTTTCTTCTATGATCGACTTTGGTGGTGGTAACAAGCAGGTGTAAAAAAATCTCCATTTGAAAAAAAATGTTAAACAAAAAAATATTCTACACTCACTTTTTATTACATATAACATGCTACTTTTTTCAGTAGTGTGTATTATTTGTAAACGTCTCTATTTCTATTTTTTAAATCTCTGCATGCTTCTTTTTGGCACCACCTTTTTTGGACTCTTATACTATTTACCTTTACTATTATTATTATTTTTACAGCTTCTCTCTCAACTGATGCGGTACGATGTAATAATAACAGAAAATGCAGGACAATTTAATTCGACTTTTTTTATCATAATAAAAAAAGCTACTCATTCACACACAATAGCATGGCAGACAGGCGGAATAAAAAAAAAGTATAAAAGAAGGGCGGAGGAGGGCTACTACTACTACTACAGAGCTGGCAACAACGGGAGCAGCACAGTTAACATCATCATCGTCAACTTATTTAATTCATCTCATTGTCAGTTTAGTAGCATTCAAAGTTGTCCTGTGTGAGAAGAAAAAGATGATGATGATGATAAAGTTAACATAGACACCAATCGGAATCACTGTTCATTCATCTCATCTCCTCCACTCCTCTACACCACCACCGCCAACACTTGTCCTGTAGTAGTACTTAGCAGTAGTAGTGTAGTAGTAGTAGAAGAAGCGGTAACAATGTATTAGACAAACAACACATATAACAGTTACCAGTTTTCTCACTTTTTTTTATACGATATTACACGATGATGATGATGAGATGAGATTATGTGCTCTTTTCAAAGTTCTCAATGTAATACTTGAAATGTGAGGAAATTTAAATTTGTGAACACAATAATTCTCTCACAGAGAATTCAGCATTTTTAGTCGGTGGTGGTGGCAATGATGATGTTTTTTTGTTCATTTGTTGACGATAGGAGAGGATAGGATGATGATAATGATAAGATGCTGCTGCTACCTGAGTTCCGCATTTGACTTTTTTTTTATTGCTTTAGGCTCCACTCTACTACTACCACCACCTACCGCACCGCATCGTCTTATTTAGCAGTATTTATTTATGTATTTATATCGGCTCAGGTGGTAATAAGAAAAGTGTATAAAAAAGAAGATCTAAAAGCATCTTTCAAAATGTTTTTTTTTTCTCAGATTTTTTTCGCCTTTTTCTTTTCTGACTGTTACGCAATTGGGCTATTGGACATGCATGCAATGCATGTTGATGAGGTGAACACACAACTGCACGCATATTATTTTCGAATGTTGCTGTTGCACGAAAATAAATATTATGCTAGATTTGATGATGATGGTACATTGAAGATGATACCTATCTACCACCTTGGCGTTTGCACATGTGCATGCATAGAGTACAGACATTGTCAAATTTTTTGCATGCAGTTTACTGCTATAATAATCCGTAATTCATTCTGGTTATTTATATGTAGTTTATTATTGTAAAGAAGAAGAAGACATCGTAACATAATATCTTGACTAACTGGCTAAAACTTACAAAAGAGATTTTTTATGCAATATATAGCTCAGAGCTGAGCGTTTAAAGTGACTAGTAATTAAGTGCCAGTCAACTGTAGCAAATGTCAATTTATTCTTTGATTCTTCTTAGTACGAAATTTCACTCCCACCAAATACTACAGCAATGCAATGTAACTTTTTTTTGTTTTGAAGAGAGATAGACAAAAAAAGTTAGGTACTACTGTGTGTGCGGCATTTCAGACTAAAAAGAGAATTTTTAATATTTTTATATCTTGTCTTGATCGATAACCTATTCATTTGAATATAGGTATATATTTTTTAACTGTTCTCAGACTGTTTAATCTGAATTGGTTTTTTGGCAAATCATAATATCTCATCATCAATTCAATCAACTGAAGTTGGCGAAGATTCAAGATACAGTAATTATTTATACAGTTTGGGAGGTTGTTGGGCAATTCATTAAAAAGTAGAGGAAAAGTAGAAAAATGTAATTAGATTATTTTAGGCACACAAAATTGTACAAAAAAATCATTTGTACAGCATATTTCTAGTAGGCAGGCACAAAAAAAATAGACAAAATTGTGATACGTAGAGTATGAATCAGGAAATCAGTTTGCGCAAAGTAAAATAATAAGCTTTTAATGTGTGTGTCCATGTTGTGATAGAGTCGAGCAAGACGATTGAAAAAATGACAAATGAGAAAAAAAGAGGAATCAAATTTATAAAGCTTTTTTATAACTACTACTTCTACTACTGCTTGTGCTGCTTTGCTCACAAATTACCAAAAAAAGTAGTAATCACTTTTGTTTGTGCTCGTTTGCTACAAAACGAAATCCACGTGTGAATGAACAAATTAGACATAATCAGCTAAAGTTATTAGCAAAAAAAAAAGTGTTCAATCATCATCACGCAACATCTACCATGTCAAAATGTCAGAAATGATCTCCAAAATGTAGTGAAATGAAATTACATAAAAAAGCTTTATATATGTATGCAAAGCCATTTAATTCCTTTGTTCGACTGATTTGACTTAAATACGACAAACATTATCAAATGAAATTATCTATAATATAGCCATATGAATACAAGATAATCAATATGAAATTAATTATACAAATTTCAAAAGTAATTTTTATATAACGTTTTCATTTTCTTTACAAGTAGTAATGCCTGACATGACACTGCACTGAACTGCGATGATGATGATGTGATGACAGGAAGGAAGTGATTAATTTTAGTAAAATGCGCAGTACTTTCAGTGTTGTCAAATAATGTTATGCTCATTTGAAATAGCAAAATAATTTGTTTATTGTATCACCATTCTACTAATATAACTTATAACAAGTTTTGAAAACGGTTAACTGCGTACACACTCACAATTTTCTTTCCTGTAAGGAAAAATCCAAAACTAGTAAATATTTTTTAAAAAGTTTCCTTACCATAAATTTTTAGGATCCAACTTTGATAAAGATGATAATTTTATCTATGAAAAAAAGAGCACTGCTTTTTTTCTAAAAGTCACGACATGCACCTTCAAATAACATTTATAGTTTTTTTTTTCTCTCTTCGTCCGTGTGCACATTTACTGGACTTTGACTTTTGTCTTTAGAAGAGGTTGTTATGTACGTACAAACACAATGAATGTTTTTTTCCACTATTTTTTTCATGCAGTAACTCTACACAAGTTACAGGTTAAACTGAGTATAAATTTGTCTAAAGGTCTCTCTCACTCTATAAGTTCAAGTTAAAACAAGGAAGTGAAACTCGGCAAGTTCAGTTGAAAATTTAAAAAAAAGTAAAGTGGTACAGCGTGTGATTATCTTTATATCGTGTTTGGAGTGACGACGATCATGATACTGCTGACTTGCATTGGCTTACTATACTATCATTATCATTCGCTTTTCTCCACTCCCACACTCTCCTCCACTCCACAAAAAACAAGCTAGTACACACACAATATAAAATCCTCGTGGTTGTTTATTGTCTGTTTTTTTCACTTTTTTTGTTTCCTTTTCTCATGTACAACCTAACCTATTGTGGGATCACCACTACCATGATTTTTACTCAGTGGTCTGGTCTGGTCTGGTCGTGTAACAATAATAAATGCAATGATGAGAAACACTCCTGATCAAAGGAAATTTTCAAAGTTTTCAATAGTTCACAGACATCACACATACACCACATGCGGAGCAAACTTGTTGAAAATCATACACCACTACAGAACAGGTAGGTTAATCGTTTCCCTTTTTTCTCACAGTAATATAGCACGAAGGCAAGCAAAGTTGGATATGGATGATTGGTGATGATTATATATGATGGAACTCATCACCTGCTGCTGCACTGATACTTCTAATATTCACTTTTCAAGTTTACATGTATAATAATGTAATGTAACGTGTTTCTTTTCAGTCAGTATTTTGTCCTGTCCTTGAATTTGTTTTTTTATTATTTGGAAGAAGAAGAGAGGTGTGTGTACAGTTTATTTTGATTTTTGAATCAAAATGGAAGAGTTCAAGGTTTGGTACTGACACCAAAGCTTCATAAAGACTTGCTTAAAAACTGACGATATATAGACGATGACATGACTGATGATAAGTTGCTGATGTGTTCAATGTTCTATCACATATTGAATGACAAAACAAGCACACCTTTTCTCACAAATTAGGAATTCCAAGAAATCTCAGCGTGTTTCCCTCTTTTCGTCCGTTTGGCTGTTGACGGATGAAACTCCCGTTTTTAATGTATACAGTTTACTAATTATGATTCATACTATAGCTTGTCTGATTAACTGATGATAAGGAAGCAGGATTTTGTTTGGTCTTGAAATAGTTTGTTTGAATAATGAACAAAAAGTGATTATTGCCAACAGGTGAACAATATTAACGAGGTAAATTTTGCTGAATTAACGATGCGTTATCACTTTCCAAGAAATGCTCAAAAAAAGGTAAGTCTGCTTTGGATGACGGGGAGTACTGCACTACCACTCGATACTCAATACACACAACTTTTGGTGATGTTGTGACGTTTTTTCGTATGAGCGAGCACCTATAAATTCAAATTAAAAGCAAAAGTAACATGTAATTATAAAAAAAATATTAGATCATTTTTTTGGAAAGATTTAGACATTTTATTCTTACGAAATTGGAATGGTAATTTTTTACTGTTTGCTCAGATTTTTTTAAAGGACTACACAAACACGGTTATGAAATAATATCTCTGAAAATGTATTCAAGTACCTATAGGTATCTGGCAAGACAGTGACATACTGACAATGAGATTTGCTCATCATCATCATCATCATTATCATCATCGTCACGAAAGCAATGTATGTATTTTTACGATGATACTTACCAGCACTACTACTGCCACCAATCCTTTTTTGACAATGACAATCAATATATGGAAATTAATGTAAATATTTAACGAGATGTTTCATTTAATGTCAGTTAGTAGTGTGGTATGTTGGTGAGTAATGCAGTAGTAGTAGTTTAACGTTTAACGCGTGGTCATACATACAAGTACAATGCAAACAAAACAAAACAAAAATCACACAGTGACAACCTTAATGGCAGTAAATGGAGGAGTCTGTAAATTTAAAAAAAGTGGTATTGACTCTCTTTTAGTTTATGACTTTTGGAACAAAAATAAAATATTATGGGTAAATACACACACTCACACATTTTTGGCTTTGGCTTACGTTCGCCTTTTTATGAATGTTATCATTATGAAAAAATGACACAATTTTTAGAGAGGTTCTATTTGTCTCTTTGTTTATCATCATCATGCAAGCATGCACATATGTAATATATTTCTCTTTTAAAAAGTTTGCAATATGTGTAGCTAAATGTTCTAATCTCAGGTCTGACAAAATATACCAGTTAGTTGCTCAATAGCTTACTGATATGTTTTTTTCAAACGAGGCTAACACAACTCGCCCACAAAATCCTTATTTATCCAATCTCAAAGTTTACTGCAGTGCTTGTTGCGCTATTACTATTAGTTTTGGTAAAAGGTGGGAATAAGACAGGACCATAATAAATATTCAAGAAAAAGGAGTGTGTAGTAATGACGCTTACCTACTGGTTTAGTCAAATCAAAAATAGGACATTTACGCCAACTTTCCTCGATTTCACAGTGACAACCTCCTCCAATAAAACGAGATGATATTCAGAAAACTAGTTAGGGGAAAGGAGATGTGATTTTGATGACTACAGATTTATTTATGGGACAGCTAAACTACCAGGCTAGTTAGTTTTATTGAATTGGACACACAGAGACTGACACAACAATCTGCTCAACTTCATCAAAAACTGTCACACAGTCGCATCATCATCATCAACAGAAAAGCAGACGTCGACCTGGATTGAACCGTGTCGTGGTTGCAAGAAAGATGACGACAATGATAATACGGATACTATACTACTATGGTCGTTTTCTTCTCACTCGTTGTCCCTCAAATATGTCATCATTAATATCACGTTTACAAAAAAGCTGTTCAATGCTAAAAATTCTGGGATTTAAGTTAGAATTATAATGGAACTCTCTTAATTATTATCCAGATTCACAAAGAAGATTGACGACCGACTGACGACGACAACAACAACAACAACAACGACGACGGACAAGCAGGAAGAAAAGTTTTAATTTTTTTTTCTGCTAACTCGCTTCAATTTAAAATGAATGAAAATAATAATAATAAATAACAAAAACAAGGATGAGTTAATGTTTGTTATGTAAAATGGAATAATTTATCTTTTTATTTTACAAAAAAAAAAATATTTACCACAAATAAACGCTTATTTTGATTTGATATTTTTATCTTTTTTGGCACAAATCATGAGAACTCTTTTCTTCTTCGTCTCTCTTTCAAACTGCATAATATATAATATACTGACTGCGCACGACAAAGACGCACGCACACACCAGCAAAAATCTTTTGCTCTGTTGCAGACAAACTCTGATCGTCAACTGGCCTGGCCTGGCATGAAAAGAATCAAGTGTAAAGCATCAAAAAGAGCAACAGTGGTAATAGTAGTACTTTTGCTGTTTTTAAAGTTGGTGTAGTTGATATGAGATCTTCTCTTGTAGTAGTTGTAGTAGTAGTAAAATATATTGGTGAACTCTTTTTTTCTCTCAGTTTTAGCATTTACCTCCATATACCATCATAGGATAATGCCTTGTTCATTTTTCTAATAAGCGCATTTATTATTATTACTCTGCCTGCCTGCATGTACTGCAGTACTTCAGTCAGACTGATGAGGAAAATGCAGCACAAAGTCAGTGAACAGCGATTTTGAAGAGACGAGACGTATTTTTACAAGAGATGAAGACTGTGCCGTGCAACTTGCTTTGAAACTGATCTAATCATCATGCATTATGCATCTTACATTTTCAGCAATGGCAATGGTGCATCCATCCATCCACAAAATTGAAAATCAATTTCAACTTCATTAAACGGGACCTAAATTTCTACTACTGCTACTACTATTTCTTTATTTTTTCATGTAACTTGGTTTGGTCTCTACCTATTGAAAGCGGCGGCTGCTGCTGCTACTACAAAGAAGATGTAAACTCCACATACAAACAGCCCCTTCCCTTCGTGTATGCTTCATTTTTCTTGATTTTTTTTCAATGCCTCTGTCTCATACTCAGGTTAACAATAAGATTTTATCTTTTCCCTTCTTTCTTTCCCCACTGTGCAGTTTATATTATTGGTAGATTGAATTAGTTACTCTGTAGAAATTGGACAGGCTAATTTTACTTGTCCTTTTGATGCGCAACTTTTAGGTACCTTTTACTAGTAGCTCCTCTCACCTAGCCGTCCGCCTTGATAAGGCAGGTAAACTTCTCTCCCTTTTTTGCCTTTTTTCCACTAAATTGTGTTTTTTCCTAAAAGTGAATGTACACTTTGAACAGAGTTTAGAGTAACCAGAATATGGTAGCTCTCTCTCTTTCAGCATTATTGCTTTTCTATTTATTTTGTAGCGTTGCGCCGAGGGAATAAAATTTGTCAGCGGATTGTTTGCCTTTGGTAAAGTTTATGGGATACAATTTCAGGATTTTACTTGCCGTGTACACTTATATTTTCTTGTTAACGACATGCATAAAAGCAGCAATAATCTTTGGGAATGATTATGCTTTTAGGCAATAATAATATTACCATTTATCCAATTCAACGTTCACGCTTTATGTTTATGATGCAATTCTAGCTCGTTCAAGTGATTATGTCAGCAGTATATAAATATTAAGCATAATATAATAGTCCAACTCCCTTTTCATTTAAAATAATAAACTCAAAATTTTACGACTACTTTATATGCATGATATATGATCCCTTAATTATCTTTTAAACAGTGGCAATATTACATAGACTGTAATTGCCAGGATGAGACTTTTGTAATTTTATTGCACCCTTATTTTTACCTGAGTGCGGGCATCCCCACCAAT
>JAHZMZ010004531.1:0-16115 GCA_027743805.1 Lepidocyrtoides sp. E14 | reverse complement strand
CAAAGTGATTGCTTGCTTGTTATTATAAAAATGCACCCACTCAGCTGTAATGTAATATTAGCAGCTTGTTTGCACTTTCTTATCTTTGATATTGGTGGATTGGTACTTTTTGGTGCTGCTGCACCTTACCCCGAGCAAGTAAAGAGAAGAAAGGCAAGAAATGCACGCATTGCACATGTGCGTGAGTGCATTCAGTATTCTAGTAGTAGCAGCAATAGCAGCATGTACGTATGTAAACAAAAACAAAACACAGAAAAAGATGATGTAACTTAATCATCATGCATCTTGTCGTAATATATGTAAATGAAAACATTAAAATTAATTATTGTCAACCTAAATAAATAAAGGTGTAAGTTTTAACCAGTTTAATTACATGTGTGCGGGTAGTCTGATCTGATGTGTCTGAGAACAAGGAGTGCTGTAAGCTGTCGTCAGTCGTGTATATTTACCGAGGAGACCATTGCATTGCACCGACCCTTGCCCCTCTTCCCTTTTTCTGGCCATTCGTTTCCACCGGACAAAGATCAGCTGTACAATTAAATAAAAGCTATATAGGTTAAAGCATATATAGTTGATGTTTAAACCGATACAGTTTGCCAGTAGCGCTTAGTTTGGTTGGTGGAATAATGAAGTAGTTAGTAGCTCGCGTTTGGATATAAATATGAAGATATTTAGGTTCCGCGAGTTTGTACAGCGTGCAAACGTTCAAAGACTGAAAAAACTGTATGCTAAGAGTGGATCCAGATCATTATGTTCTACTGGAAACTTGCATACGAAGGATGACGTCAAAGATGGAGTTGATGCGGTTCTTCAAAAGAAGTATTCGGATACTATCCAGTTGCCAAAGTCTTCGTTTCCCATGAAAATACCATTTCAGAAACGATGTGCTCATGAGACGGCAATAGCAGATGTAAGTAATACCGTTACAACAAATTTCTCGAGAAACTTAATGTTAGTAGTAATATTAATTTGATTCTAGAAACTGCAATTTGATCAGCTGTATGGACTGCAGCGTTTGTGGAGACAAGACCAACCCGAGTTTATACTTCATGATGGGCCGCCGTACGCCAATGGCAATTGTCATATTGGGCATGCAGTTAACAAGGTAATTTGATATGTATGTGTAATGAAGACACCACAGTGTTGTGCGCACTGATTTACTAATTATCTAACGTATATTGATTGACTTTTTTTTATTAGATTGACCCTCTCGACATTCGTGAGAAAGGTAGTTCATATGTGCCTATCTATTGCAATTGTGACTTACAACAATGGCAAAGTAAACAGTGGTTGAAAGTTTCCTTACATTTTGCTTCGTTTGGCCTAGCTAAACAGATTGTACAGACATCATTGGAAAGCCAGAAAGAATCCTTCAAAAGATGGGGAGTTATGGCAGAATGGGACAGTGTTTATCATACTAGCGACAAATCAATGTTACAAGCACAACTTCAAGCATTTTACAGTTTATACCGAAATGGGTTAGTGTTCAGAGATCTGAAACCGGTATATTGGTCACCTTCGAGTGAAACATGCTTGGCCGAAGCTGAACTTGAGTATAACCCAGCACACAAAAGTCCGTCAGTGTACCTTGGTCTGGAACTTGACACAAATTTACATGAGTTTGCCGAAAAGCTGGGTAAAGAATTCAAGGATTTGCCGAATATACCAGTGAAAGCTGTAATCTGGACGACTACCCCGTGGACTTTACCCAGTAATAAGGCTATTGCCTATAATGAAAGACAAGAATACAGCCTAGTGAAGTATGCTGATCGAAGTGATAGTTACGTGATAGTAGCTTCGCACTTGGTGCAACAACTTTCAGAGTCCATTGGAAAGAAATTATTACCTGTTTTTGCATTTTCCGGTTAGAAAAAAAATACTTGCATTGCATTGTTTTATTGTTAGGTGCATCTTATAAATATGAATGAACCTTTTTAATTACGTTACATTTCTTTATAGGATCTCAGTTATGTCAATTTAAGTATAAGCATCCTTGGTTCGAAGAACAACTTTGTCCCTTCCTTCACGGAGACCATGTGGCGGGAGATAAGGGAACTGGATTAGTGCACACAGCTCCTGCTCACGGACAAGACGACTTTGTTCTTGGCTTGAGGCATAAGCTGCAAATGGTAATAGGAGGGTCGAGTATTAATATAAAGTGACTTAGTGTCTGCGTATAAAAGTGTATTTGTTCTCAACATAGGATTGTTATGTGGACAACAATGGAAATTTTGATTCACAAATTGAAAGACTGAAAGGACTGTCCGTTCTCTCTCTTGGAAGTAAAGCTGTCTTGAGTTACTTGAAAGATAAAGTAATAATGGAAAAAACCATTACACACAGCTATCCTTATGATTGGAGAACCAAAAAACCAGTTATTATGAAAACTAGCATGCAGTGGTTCCTGGATACGGAGAAATTAAAGACTGCATCAGTGGTAAATTAAATTATCAATCCTTGATGCACACCATTTATAGTAATTAATTGCCATCATATTTTGTAATATAGTTTGGTTAAAACTGGACTGTTTAATTTTTAAACTAATAGGAGCAATTGGAAAATATCACTATATATCCTAGAAATGTAGAAAACTTGATGAAAACAATGGTTGCCAATAGGCCGTATTGGTGTATATCGCGTCAAAGATACTGGGGCGTCCCAATTCCAGTACTGTACAATAAAAGCAGTGGGGAGCCATACATAAGCGAGTAAGTTGTAGTTGCTTGAGGCTGTTTTAGAACTACTGCTGTAATGAATAAAATACACAAATATTAACTTGTGTTGAATTTAAAAGGACGGTAATAACCGAAATGTGTAAACGCATCGAGACGACCGGTCAAATGGACTTTTGGTGGACAGTACCTGTTTCTGATTTGGTCAAAGACGAAAGTCTGGCTGCTGAGCTGGTGAAAGGGCAGGTAAGCTGTAAAATTGATTAATTGGTTTTAGAAAGTTGTTAAACAATTTTTTGATGGTTTTATTCGTATATTTGTAGGATATCTTTGATATTTGGCTAGACAGTGGCCTTACATGGCAGCTATTAGGAGATAAAACAGCAGATGTTTGTTTGGAGGGTCACGATCAGTTCCAAGGATGGTTTCAGTCATCGTTACTAACGTCAGTAGCACTCAGAGGACATGCACCATATAAGTGAGCAGTGATACCAAACTCTATTCACAACTTGTGAAGAAAATATTTGGTGAAAATGATACTTTATCAACTTTTGTTTGTAGGAATCTATATGTGCATGGTTTTGTTGTTGATGATGATGGTAAGAAAATGTCAAAGTCACTCGGAAATGTAGTCGATTCATCCACAATTATTAATGGTTCCAAAGATGGAAAACAGCCAGCGTTAGGAACAGATGTACTGAGATGGTGGGTAGCTGCTCAGGGATCTGCAGATGGGTCAAACATTGCTGTTAGCAATAGTTTGCTGCGAGCATCGGATGATGGTGTTCAAAAACTCAGAAACGTCTTAAAATTTCTAATAAGTTTTTGTAATGAGGAAACGATTGCAGAACTTAACATCAACAAAATTTCGTACGATGAACTCATGTACTCTGATCAGTACATGCTGAAAATTCTCAAAGACTTCCAACGTCAGGTATGCGTGGTTCAGAGATTTGAAAACAACTTGAAAAATTATCAATCTATATTTTTATGCATGATGTTTTTTTGAAATCAAAATACCTGTGTAGGTTACCGAGCACTACGATTCCATGAACTTTCATCGTGCACTAATGAAAACCCTTCATTTTGCCACAACGGAAGTCTCAGCTTTATATTTTACTTGGGTTAAAGACAGGTATCACAAGAATCTAAATATAGTCAACACTATAATGTAAATCTTTGTTTACCATTTCATGTCATTGGTTGGTATGTTTTTGCTGCAGGCTATATTGTGACTTAAAAACAAATGAAAGTAGGAAATCCTGTATTTTTGTGTTGAACCAAATATACTTAACCCTAGCTAAGGTTTTGGCTCCAATTCTTCCATTTCTAGTCGAGGAGAGTTATTCACATTATCAAATTGGTAAGGGAGATTAAAATCGAAAAATAATATTTGTTGTCAATTTTGAAGTCGATATTGTGCGTAATATGGTAAAAATCTATACTTACTACTGTTTTTCTAGGTCACCATTCAATATTTAGATCTTTATGGTTTGACACAAACGATACCAGCTGGGATAATAGTCACATAACATCAATGTTTGAGTTACTTTTGGATATTAGAACTAGTTTAAATCATGTAATTGGGGCAAACAATCCAAAGGACATTTGGGTAGAGTTGTTTTGTAAACCTGAAGTCTATAAAAAGTTGCAGGTATAATACACATACAGGCAAAATTTACGCCAATTTCTACCGGTAGTCAACCTAATGAAGTACTGTTTATTGTATGTATAATAAATTTGTAGCTAGTTCATCCGGTTGCAGAAAGTGATATGCTGGATAAGTGCGACTCGGAATTATGCGATATACTTCAAGTTTCTGGACTGGACTTGAAATGTTTCGAAACCGAAAGTGCCGTGGACACCGTATTGCCGAATACAAATTTTTCTGTAGAACCAATTGGAGTCAGTCATAGTCTAGCTGGATTCTCTTTAGGAATCAGTAAAACACAAATGAATCAATGTGCAAGATGTCGTAGATATTGCTGCCAGGAGGGTAATGTATTATGCCAACGGTGTATGAGTGTGATGCAACGTCTTCTTCGTAAACAATCTCACGATGACTTGGACACTGTAGAGAAACTGGAGGAAGTGGCTAGCAAGAAAACATAGCAAATTATAGATGCTATCTTTTATGAAATTATAATTTATTAGACGATCAAATAAACTACTTTTAATTTTTATTGCACGTCATAATTGTAAGTAGTCTTAATGAATCCCTGGTTTATTGAAGTATAAATTGAAACACTGTGTGTAATAGTGTGCTGTAGTCAACCAAAGAGCATTTTAAGTGTTAATGAATAAAAATATTGAACATTTCATAATTGCAGTGAATACACCGGATGTACAGTTTATTCCAATATCTCTTTAGTCATCAACGGCTTGAATGGAACATTATAATTACTGTTACTAATAATTAACAATAAGCGTGACATGCTGTGTATAGGTATTTTTTTTTGAAATGCACAATATAATGATTCATATTTTTTCTTGCAACATTATTTTCAATCATTTTTCAGTCAATATCCAATCGAATGCACATGTTCATAATATTTTTATTTGTTTTTTACGCTGAATAGGCGCAAAACTTGATAGCTTAAATTTCCAGTTAATGTCGTGAGTTTAGAGATATACATAATGATGATGGATTAAACTCAAGGTAATTGTTAAAATCTTGTGCTGTACCGATCGCATAAGAAAATCCGAGTTGTTCTTCCACATAACTTGCTCAATGTTTCCTGGCATTCCGCATACTTGCGTCTGAAGTACATGCATTGTGGTGTGGACGACGGCATCAATTCAATTGCTAGTATTTGATTTGCTTGTGAGATTGCCACCTTGATTCCATTCTCGCCATACGGCCTCAACAATCCATCAATAAAAAATATTACCCTTTCCTTTTGAAAAAATCCTTCCTCCTCCTTCACAATATCTCTGGAGAAAGAGAGAATTTTCTCTGTGATAAACCCTAGCAAAAACGGCCCATAAGTTTTAACTTGATCATCAACTAATTTTTGAAATCTCATTCCTGCATCAGTCAACAGTCGAAAACCCTCTTCTCGAATTTCTTTTGTTTTCACTTTACCATCATTTGCAGCAAAGTGATACTGTACACTACAGAATATCCTGGCACATTTCAAGTAGAACCAGTCTGTGAACGTATCCTGCTTGTTAAAGCATTGTTCAATGACATCAGTGACGTACTTGAACATGTCTCTTGCATTCTGAGCCTTCAATATTGTGGCTCCACGGATTGATAATTTCTTGAAGGTTTCACATGAAAGGGTAGCAACAAAAGTGAAAATTGCTTGTCTAGAAGGTAAAACTGTTGTTGGTGCCCGTGTCCAAATGTCTACAAAACGTTTGCTTTGCTTGCTGTAATTCCACCGGTCCGCTGTCGCCAATTTATTGAATGCACTTTTCAGTACATCTCCAGTAGTCGATAGGGCACTGTTTAGTTTGATGCAATATGCCACTGCCAAGTCAATTGCTTTAAGCTGCACTAATTCTGGCTCACTCTTTATTTCAAATAAATAATGTTGAAGCAAATGGTCAATAAAGTCAATCGGCAGATAGTTTATATATCTCGTTGCAATCTCCAGTGCACCAGCCTTGAACTCTATTTCTATTGTTTTCCCAGATTTCTGAGCCAAATCTGGAAACTTTTCCAGACAAGTGAGCAGATAATCAGGGAAAAAGTCCACAGGAACATTTACCACGTTGGTAATCAGATAAAATTGTTGAAGCAGTTCCTTATCTTCGCTAGATAGGGAATTCAGAGCCCCTTTCAAAAATCCCCAGTTTTCTGCTGTTGGCCTCTCACCCAAAAATTCAAACATTCGAACAAGCACCGCCTCCTTGATAGTGTGGTGCGTCTCATTTTCCCACAAGTAGGCAAGGAGCTCTTGATAATCCTCTGTTCTGTCGGAAATCTCACAGATAAGTCGGATTGTATGCTTCTTGATCGATATGTCCCTGTCCAACAAGTCCTCCTTGAGAAATTTCATGGCTTCCCGAAGTGGGGCATGGAGACAAAGAGAAGTCAACGGACCAACTGACGCCACCAGGTAGTCCTCAAGGACACAGAATTTAAGAATGCAAGCAAAAGTGTCAGAAACGTACTGTGTGGACGTGGACACTTGAGAAAGTGATGACACCACTGCTGTTCGAATCCTAAAATCCATATGAGTGGACTCTCCTAACATGGCGGTTTCAGTATCGTCGGGGTAAAACAGGCTTACTGTGTTCAAGTAGCTCTTTGCATCCCACAGATATGCTAAAATAAACATTGCATTCCTGCGCTCATTCCATGACGCAGTGTCATCTTGAGAAATTTCTAGACATGACTCCACAATGGAGGCTTGGAAATGAGGAAATCCTTGTGTCTTTATCTGGATTAGTAAGTTTCTATACGTTTTAAACATTCGTTCATCTAGTCTCAACATGAAGGGTATGATGGTTTGAATATGATAACGAATTTCTCGAGGATCAGTTTTGAGAAAATGTTCCAGTACTGGAGCCAAAGGACAGGTTTCTACATACTCTTTAAAATACCCCGTCTTAATTTCTGGGTCAGTTGAGAGTGCCGTTATAACTCGTTGCTGGATGTCGATTTGGTACACAACGTGATCCACATAGTTATTCATCATCATTTCACGAAGACGACAAACAAGCCAAGGGAACTCTGTGACCGACAGAGGTTCAGTTTTGGCTAGTCGCCGATTGCGTTGGTTCCATTTCGCAAAAGTTTCACACAAAGTTACAACGCCCAACCGAATCCACTGATCTTCACTGTCAGTATGGACATGCGTTTCTTCCCACGGAAAGCGTGTACAAATTAGATCAGTAACGTGCCTCAAAAATTGCCTATGAAGGTCTGGATCATGCCTGAGAAAGTCCCAGTCTGGTGCTCCATTCTTTTGAGTGTATTCTTTGGATATCATTACATTAAGAAATGAGTCTATCGGTTGATGCGTTTTCAAGTGGTATTCAATGATTCCTTCCAATAAAGCTTTATAGACTGGTTCACGATTGGTGCGAGCAAGCTTGATGAAATCTTCAAGCGCCTCCCAAAGAGTGTCCCTGCTTAATTTTCGGTAAGAAAATTTTTCTTCGATCGACTTCAAAAACCGTTCTTTTATATTGGCATGCCCATGGACCCATCGACTGGAAACAATTCTATGACATATAATATTTCCATTTAAAACATAATATAATGTATTTTTTTATCTACCATTTTTAACTGAAGTTCACTTTTATTTGATTCAAGTTCATAAACGCATACCTGCAAACAGTAGTAAGTGAGTCAATATCTCGGTCATTTATGTAACAAGTGTAGACAAGGAGTTCAGCAACCTCTGTTCGAATTCTCATTTCAATCTCTTCCAATAATATCTCTTTGAGCTTGGGTATGGACTTTTTCAAGCCCATGAATGAGTACCAGTAAGCTTCCATGTAGCGCTTGGATTCATCACAGTCCGGATCACCAAATTTAGTCACATCTCCTGCTTCAATTTTCATTCTTGCAACTTGTTCCCTATGACCAAGAGGGAGAATTTCCATAATTTCAGGCGAAATAAACTCTGGCACCCCGAGAACGTCGCAGCGATAATTTTCTCTAAAACTGGTGTTGAGCACAGTAAATTTTTTGATGCGGGGCATACTCTGTAGCCACTGGAACAAGTACGGAATTTCGAGAGGGAAATGTTCCATTTCCTCGGGAAAGAGGGCAGTGAAAAATTGCTGGAAAGCAGATCGAAGGTACTTTGAAACGTGTCGTCTTCGCTTTTCAGGTATCAGTTGGGCAAACTTTTTTGCATCCACAATGAGTTTCCTATCCGTTTTAAAAAGTTTCTTTGCAGCCTGCCACGTCATTTTTGGGAGAATTTTTGTGTCAAACATTTCGTACAATTTCCAAACTTCTGTTGGGTTGTTGAGCCATAAATATTTTAGCGTGAGAGTGAACCCACCCTTTCTTCTATGAATTATCTTTTCATGATCATACAATTTATCTCGAATCTCACAAAATGCGGCTTTGATATAGTCAAGAGCAATTTGACTCTCCTTCATGGCAATCCTTTTGAGAACTTGATCGCTTGGATAAAGTCGGTGATTATTAAACCGATCAATCAATCTCTCTCGGATAAAGTCTGGGCTACAGGAAGAAAGCAGCTCAGTTGCACATCTGCTCCCATAAGTTTCCTCCACTTCCGAATAGATTTGCTGACAGAGCTCCTCATTCTTCAAGAAACGACCAAGTTGCTTAAAGATGCGACATCTGCTCGTGTAGCTACACAGGCAGAGTACAGACCGCATGAGAAGTTCTGGGTCTGTCATGTCTGACTTGCCTTCTTCAAAAATCCATGTAAAAGAAAGTGCGCGTCGGACAAGAAAAGTTTCGTCCATTTTTATGGTGTCCACAATAACATCCGGTCGTCTAAATTCATTTGCTAGCTCCAAGCGAAGTCTTTTCGAGGTAAAATCTGCAGTGGAAATGGTCACGAGGAGATCATCAACTTCATCCTCCAATAGCGTGGATGATTGATCTTCCTTTACGTATTTCACAAAATTCTTCAGCTTCAACACTTTCTCCCTTATGGGGTGGTCTGATGAGCTCCAGTGCAACTTTAGCTCAGCTAGCTGCTCGTGAATTTCTACAAAGCAATATATGATGATGCATTCTTTTTAGCCATTGGATTTGGTATACAAATTGTATTATATAGCTGTGGTCTAATTCTAGTATGTCTCCAGTCATGATAGCATGACAAGATATTTGATCAATCATTTTCTCCCCAGAACAGAAAGTTTGCTGAAAACAGGAATGAAATAGCAAGTTTTATACGATCGTTAATGTCTTCGCTTACCTTCCATTATGACTCGTATTTTAACAGCTTCCGTTGTTCTGGCTATCAAATCTCAATCCAGCAAAATAGTGGTGTGTAAAGTCAGTCAATAAACTGCATAGACGTAGCAAACCAAATACAAAAAGTTACAACACACAACATTACAAAATGAATATAGACTCCGTTTGGATCGAGACAAAGTGAAAACAGGAAATCACTTTATTTATGTACGTGGTTGAGTGAGTCTCCTCAAAGCATACAGTTCTCCTTTTTGCTTTCCGTTACATGCAGGAATGGAAAAAAGTTTGAGGAAACTCAAATTTTTCTGGCTACTAACTGAATGCTATCCTGACTTTTGACTGGAGATGAAGCCTACTCTAAAACTTTACAGAGAATGATCAATGTCTATTCCAGAAAAAAAGTCTTAATGCCTCGTGTGGCTTACTTTGACTTACTTTCTATGCAAAAGGTGGGATTATGACCAATGTGCCCCTCGTCTGGTCACTCGACTACTCAAACTTGTGAACTGAACAAAAACTTCTTAAATCCCCAGACTGGGACTAGATTAAAGACGGCATGATAGGATACAAAAAACAATTTTGATGTATTGCCTAGTGCACTTTCTCTCTACTCACTCAGTCCTTTCAACAACCTTGATGCTATTTTTCTTTGCTTTCACTCTACCTACCAACACTGTCCTATAAGTGACCTCACCTGCCAAGTGGTGAACATCATAAAACTTGGTTGTTTAGGAAAAAGTACAGGAATGCAAAGTGCTTACCTCCATCACTTCCTTATTTGTCGAGATTAGAATATCTAGCATAAGTGCATATCTACTTTCATTGCTCATTGGCAGCAAAGTCGTGTCCTCTTGGAGCTAAAATGACAATATTAACTAAACACGAAAATCCCCCCAAAAATTACGCCAAAATTAGCAGTTTTTGTTCTAGTCTAGATCCACTGCGGAATATTCAGTGTATTTTGAGTATGTTTGCTTTCTCTTCATGCGGAAAAAGAACTGCCAAAGAGAAAGCTTCTGGGCTGAATTTAGATGGTTGTACTTCCATCTCTCTAAAGTACGTGGCCGCAAAAAAAAACAATGCGGACATGGAGAACGGCGTGTATAGTGACGAATTTATGGATTGGGGCAACTGAAAAGCAAATACCTACGCTGCAATACCTACGTATTACATACTTACATATTACAGCATTTTTGACGTTCGTGTGAGCAAATGGAAAACGATTGATTGCTTTTATTGCTTTCATCACGTCTTTGTCAAGTTGGTCACTTTCGTGTTTCTTGAATATTAAATTTTACATAACAGGCCAATTCTTCCTTGAGTAGTTCAGGTGAAAATAATAATTTTATGATTATTTTCCTCATGTAACATGTACCTCCAGTATCATGTATCCAAAAATCACTACACCCAGGTATATTTCGTTACAAATCATAATATATTTCACTGTTAATTTTGAATTGAATATTATGCCGTGCACTGCGCACACTTGTCAGTTTGTCATTCAAAGTAATTGTCCCATGTTGATATAAAATAAGATGTGTCATTTATACCTTGGCCATCACAGGTTTAGTCTTATCGCTAATCTTTTTGAATAAAAAGCCAGCATTTTATATTGCAATAATAAACTCCTAATTATTTGTCACGAAAGTTTAGCTATTATTCCGGTAAATGCTTATTGATACCTACCTGATTGACTTTCTGATGGGCTGTCTGATTGAGTAATACTATTTCTATGATATTTATATCTAATATCTATGCGGTGGTTGAAACATATAATCCTGTATGCCTGTAACACATAAGACATGGTGTCTTATATGAATATATTATGAGCCAATTAGCACACGAATAACTAAAACGTCACGTTTGGTATAGGCTTCCAGGTATCCTCTGGTGAATTAGCTACTGGATAAGTCGATGTCAGTAAAGTGGAAAAGGTTTATTGTAGGTATTGTAGAACTCTTACATTGGTATGGATTTAACCCATTTCATCGACCAAAATGTAAACGTTGGATATGTTGTGTGAAAGATAACCTGATAACCTTTGCCTCTATTTATGAGAAATTGTTTGCATTTTTCGGCAGTCCCATTGTGCCTTTTTAAGCAAAAATGTGGCTTAAAAAGGAACACTGGGTTGGAGAATACGTAGGCAAGTTGTCGTGGAATGACCGACATGACACTAACTAAAGACTGATTTGTAAGTAAGTATGCGTTATGCTGACGTATGCCAAACGAGTATAAATTGGTGCCTTTCATTTAAATGCATGGGTTTGCATTAAAAAAAGTTGCATGGTTTTGTTTCATATATGCTGATTACACGTAGTCAGTAGTAGTAGAAAAAATGAAAAACCGAATGGATTGTTCAGCGCATGCAATTTTGTTTGGACATGAAAAAAAGAAATAAAATGTTTCGTCGTTTCTCCTTCTATTAAACTTTATTCTCGTATGTACTCATTTTCTATTAATTGCGTTCCTTAAAATGCAGTGCATTTCACATGTAATAAAAATGAACGAGTGAGTGAGAAAGGAAAATTTGATAATGATGCTGGGAAAAATACTCAAAAAAAGTTTTTCATGGCAGCTTTTGTGTAGTTTTATTTACGTGAACCTGGAAGGAAATAATGTGCTTTGGCTTTTGACGATTCTGTAAGGTTTAGTAGCCATTGTACTCGCCAATTGGCATGCAAACTGACAGTCTCATAAAAGCGTGTGTGACTTGTTATCAAGACGGTATGCATTATACAATACACAGCAAAGTAAGAGGTAAAATAGTAAGGAAATGAACTCGCAGGCACACACATGACTCAACAACAACCGGATGTACAATGTCGGGAAGCCAAGTCACCCTCACCATCAATACTAACTCTAGTAAAAGGTTTCATATTCATGCTTTCACCACAAACGGTTATACATGTGTTTGTGCGGTGGACAAAGTTGGAAGAAATATAAACTTGCAAGTTGCTTGCACGCAAAGAACTGCAACCCAAAGGTGTAATGAAAAGGTGAAAACTGAACACTATACTTACCGGTATGGCATGACATAACGTGACTTTTTCGATGTAAAACTCCACAATAACGGCTACACTATAAAGCAGTGATATAGTTATTTTTTGAAGTTATAAAGTCAGAATAAAGACCGGATAAAAAAGTACACCATTAGTACAATTTACTCAGTACATGTTTCGTTGGGGCATAATGCTGCTTTCAAAGTAAATTCTATTCATTATTAGCATTATGCTCCCTCAATGTTTTGCAAAAAGGCTCAATGCATTTTCTATTGAAATATAATCATTGTAATATTTCTTTACAAAGCCAAATGCAGTTGATAATTACAGCTTTTTATGGAGTAAACACACTTGACGAAATGGTATGGGTTTGAAGCATTTTAAAACTCGCGTGACTTAATACTTTCCAACGTACTGAACACGAAAGGCTTTCGTCGAACGAAAGCATAACATTGTAAACATATTATATGAACATGTTGCACTATAACACTACATTGACAAAGCAAATAGACTGTGGACATAAACTCCTTAAACTAGAATAGATGTATGAAATAACCATTCAAATAATACAATAACAACAGTACTGAAATGTTTCTGCGAGTCACAACAAAATGAAACTTTGATATAGCAATCGTGTTCAGCTTGGTTAGTTGAGAATTTCTCTCGTTTCGAATTGAGTATATAGCATACATATGTACATCTCCATCTTTTTTTGAATAGACCATCGTTCGTCAGCCTATTTTTACACTGCACTTGATCCAAAATTTCGACAAGCATTAAAAAATACGTAAATTTTCATACAAAAATTTTATTAATCTTCATTTGGCTAAGCGTTTTTCTTTTGACAAATGCAATTAAATAATTGCCCTTTCCTAGCACCTGCTGTGTTTTTCTTGTTTTCTTGCATCCATGCCCCTGACAGTCGCTTTGCGTTTGAATATCATTTCCATGAAAAGCTTGCTTTAATTTAATTAAAATTATCGTCACCGCTATTTTTATTCTAACATGTAAGTACCTTCTTGAGATAATAAAAAAATTAGTTTAAATCAGAAGCAGTACCATACTATTCATGTGCTTTATAGTGACATGATTAATGAAATCAATATGTTCAAAATTCATCGACTGTATAATAATACTTTTGTAGACATCAATTCAAAGAGAAAAGATGCAATAGCTACGTAATGGATGGTACTTATATTACAGCTTTGATACATATTCGAATGCGTACAATTTTTTCTCTGCTACATTTAAAAAAATCTCTTCCATAAACATTTACGTGACCCGAATATCTTTTTACTCTGAAAACTAATGTACAAATATAAATGAATTGGTGCACGTGAATAAGGTTTATTAAACGGTAAACTACCGTGTTTGGAAATAGTCATAATACGCGTGCAGGATTTCAACTATACTACTAGCCATATAAACAATTTACAAGAGACACCATAAAAGCAAACGAGCAAACGTTCAGTAGTATGAAATGATGATTTTTCATTGTAGCAAGTAGACTCGGTAAGATTTTTTCAATTGTGTTGAGTGCAGTGAAAAAAATCATTTAAAGTTATAACCACTTCTCCTCAGTATCCAAATGAAAAAAAATACATTATGCACTTATTTCCATATACTTCCCATTTTTCTCGATTTAAAGTGATAAACGAGATTGAGGTTGCTTTTGATCTTTTATCTGATAGCATCTGCCTTAGCGAAACTCAACAACGCTCAAGTATATAAATAAGGAAAGAATAATAATAAGTGGTAGCAAACATGATAGGAAGGGGGTGATAGTGGGCGTCGGGTAGTGACATTCCTTTCGTCGCCGAACACGATGATATTTGGAATATTGTTGGTACAGCAAGCTAAAGCACCGGAAAGTAACTATTTTCTTTTCGTTTTTGTCTATTTTCAGTGTTGGGCGAAAACGAACGTAAAGAGCAGATATGCATTGCGTATGTATATGTAAGAATAATAATTTTAAACCGCTTTTTTCGTCTCTCGTGCATTTTTTACATTAAGTTTACTCTTACTTATTACTGTACAGCAGCAGCGTAATTTATACTTATGATCTTCAGAATCATATTAATAGTTTTTCCCTGTCGTCTTCTTTCGCTCCAAAATTGCAATCGCTTCGTCCATTCATGCATGCAATTCGGTCGACTCTCCTTTTTAATATATTATTCACAGCATAATAATATTAAATTGAAGGACCAGAAAACTCTTTTGCCTTCTTCTCTCACAACATCTTATTATCCAATGATTGTGCCAACGAGAAAAAAAAACGAAAAAAGTTTTTCGGTGCGTGTATACATATTATTGTTATTATTATTATTACTGTGTGCTTTGCTATACGTATATATAGACCTGCACATGAACAAAAGCAATAGCACTCACTCTCGCCCCTTTATTTATATTTCCACACTGACAGTTGGCGACTGCTATATAAGTAAAGCTAGCATATTTTTTTTCCACGACCACGACAAATGCATAAATTCAAAATGGTAGAGTAGAAACTTTCAGCAAGAACTTTGTCCCCGTACTTCTCCGCCACCGCATCGCATCCGAATCAAAAATTCTTGCTTCGCCACACCGGTCTCCTTTTCTTTATATGCATTCAAACCACGCATCCAAAATGAAGTTTCATTCTCCATATTTTTGGCCCTCATTCTTGTCCTTCCACTCTAACGAGCAAACTGAGAGCAAATCTTGCATTTTTAAAATGCAGTTTTCGTTTGGACATCCTCCACTGCACACAACATAAAAACGTGATAGAGAGAAATACTTACCTATGTACAGTATATAATTCCATTTTATTCTATTCAGTAAAATATTATTTTCCAGCAAAAAAAATCATACAAATCTCTAGCAAATCCATTGAACAAAAGGGTATGCATTTTTAGAAGTAATAATTATTGTATCGCGTAATCATTTTCAAATTGCCGAGTCGCTTTCAGCAATCAAAGTAAAATTTGTTCACTGCTGCTAATAACACGTTGCAACAACAAAAAAAAGTTCAAAAGAATAGAACCACAACAGAAAGCAATTCTTACTTCCTCCCACGAAACAATGAAATAAGCAATGATTTCAGTGCATTTCATTGTAAAGTAACTAGCAAAAAATAGCATGACTAATGCGAATACCTACCTACTTAATAGGTGGATGTAAAAGGTGTACATGATTTATTTGTTAGTTTAGAAAAGCGAATACGAAGAAAAAATTGAAGAAAAGCAATCCATGAAAATAAATGATTTATTTCGTGCTCATCACCGTGTACAATTTTGTTTGTTTGTTATCATTGTTTAGTCTACTAGTATAGTGTCCTTCGCTGCTGTAAGTCATTGACTGTGCTGACATTAACATTTGTTGTGCAATTGTACTACTACAAGTCAAGTAAATGCAATTGCACCTTTCTTCAACCACTGAAGGTACCAGCAGCAGCAGTAGCATGAGCGCGTTGTTGTGAGCATCATTGACTGAAAAATTATTATGACTTTATGTGCGTGCGGTTTCTTTCTACTACAGAGTAATCGCAGTGCATACATTTTTGGCTGTACTGCACAATTTTTTGTGAATTTCTCTCCTTGC
>JAHZMZ010004530.1:0-19869 GCA_027743805.1 Lepidocyrtoides sp. E14 | reverse complement strand
AAGCGTCTTTTTATTATTCAACTGCAGTTGTAATATTTTTTAAGCAAGGCCAACGCCAACAGAATGATTCCTCTTCGTCTTGCTACATTTTCCCTCAATTATAATAAGCAAACCTAACTGGAGCAAATGTTCTTTTTACCTGTGTACAAGCCAACACAGTCAACACAAACAAGTAAGCATTTTATGCATACAGGCATGAACTTGTGCTTCACTCCCCTTTTCTAGATCACGATCTTTTTCGTGACACAGCTATTGGGAATTGTTTTCCATCTCAGACACACATGCACAGGTAAAATGCCATTACCACTACTGCCGTGTGGGGCTATCTCAACTCAACCCTCTCTCTCTCTCTCCGTCTTTGGTATAACACACATAAAAAAAGAAATCATTTATTTTTTTTGTTTGCATGATGCACACATTAAATGAGAAAAACAACCGTGAATACAACTACTCAACATCAAGAAAAAAGGGAACAAAAAGGAAAAGAAGAAGATATATAAGTGCTTTTAAAGAAGTAGAGTAATCGGATTTTTTACTCTTTTGACTCTTCTATACCATCATCCCAATCGTGGAACGCCTTGCCATTCACCTGTGTTGTATGCATGAATTTACCAACAAAATCTTCTTTTCATTTTAAGCTGTTCTTTTTCTCCGCTCTCGCTCTCCCTCTCTCTCTATCATTCATCCCTTATACCTCAATGTGAAGCTGATATTTCTTTGAAAATATAGTGTTTAACCCTTTCATAAATGTTTTTCTGTCATGTCTCATGTCATGAGACAGATTGGCACAAAAATTATCAAAGATCATCGACATCTTCGCTGCCAAGCTGAGATAATGATCTACCCCAGAGCAATCCAGAGCACTTTTTTAGAGTAAGACGTCCGGTTCTCTGTAAGCACATTACGGAGGTTAGTCATCATTATTTTATCCATGCACCATGGAACACACTGTTGTTCCGTTTTTTTTCAACTTTTTTTTTTAGCTAAATACAAACTACCATGCTCATCATCTTCATGCTATCATCCTCCTCATCAAACCACAAATAATATCTTCAAAGAGACGAAGCAGAAATCTGTTCTACCGACCGACAAACTCGTACTACCGTGTCATTTGTAGAAAATTTGTCCCAATGATGAGGGCTTGATTTTCCACTGATGCGCCGTACAAAATCATATTGTATGAATGATAATGACAAGGATTCTTCAAGTTTCACGGTTGACGATTGAGGTTGATGATGATTGCATAATGATTATGATTCTTCCAATCCGTACGGGATCTGCTCAGCGGATGAGTCTACATAGATCATTCTCAAGTATCGGGACGCAATCAGTTTTGATATGTATTTGTAGATGAAATATTATGTTGATGAAGAAATGAAAGAAAAAGATGGTTTATACCAAATGGTGGAATTATGGTAAAAGATAAATTGACTGCCAGTGCTTAAAAAATACACCTATGCTAAAGCATCTTTTTTCATTGAATATCTATTCAAAAATTTGTTTTGAATTTTTTCAGCTTTAGAAACGAAATGAGCAGCTTTCATTAAAAGTCTTTACTACTCTCCGAATTTTTCCAGGCGTATTTCCAATTTGAATGGTTTTCATGTTTTTTTGCTAACTCGCTTACATTTCTCGCTCGCTCGCTCGATTTTACATAATACCTGGTTCGTAGCTCATTAATGTAAACTCAAGAAGGAGAAAATTTATTGCATCTGAAAGAAAGTCATGCAATCACGGGTATGATGAAATGCGAAAAACTACCCTTGTGCACGATTGTCACTTCTTCTGGATAAAAGTCAAAAATATAAGTTTATAAATTAGTGTTGTTTTACTCTGTGTTGTAAACAAATATGCTGGGCTGTAATTAAATTAATTGCATTGTATAATTTGCTTACCACTTGAGTTTAACTATACTAGTACAAAAGCACTGACATTACAACTAAGTTAATATTTCTGTTTACTGTTCCGAACCAGTTCAAAACTAGAATTGATTTATCCCCAATAATCCATCATGCTATTTAATACGGACAGCTTTTGTAGCACTTTCATTTGCAAAACATTTTTGGTGGTAATTAGTAATCATTTTTGAGGGCAAACCTCTACAAAACATTTATTCATTCTTGCCTGTCATTTTGCTGTGCTTCCGGGTATATCAACAATAACATGTTAGTTAGCTAGCAAAATAGCTTCCAGATTTGTAACGACGGAGACAATTTTTCCACTTTTCATAAACATGCCTCAGCGTGTTATACGCAGAAGGAAAGTCACGTATGTTTGATATTGATGGTTTGACACTTACACATACAAGCCAACGATATTACAGTTAATGTATCGCACCATATTATAGCACTGTTTGCTAATAGCCAACTTCATATCTCTGGCGGAGAAACAGCAGTTATGTAAGTAGTAAGTAAAGCATTATTTAATATAGTAGTACTCAATAAGATGACAGGGTTTCTACGACAGAGCAGATTTTAGTGACACTTTGTTCATTAAAGCATTTCCGGCCTCGACAAACTGGTAGAGGCATAAATAATTTTTGAACACTTTATTGCAAACACTTCTGAGCTCTATCACACGATCACATATTTTACGTGCTTACTCTGTTCATGAATAATAAAGCTTGTTTTAATATTTTTATGCCTTGTTAGGAAAAAAAGTGGTGGAAATAGACCTGACAGGATTCATGCTGTGGATCTGGCTTTATTTTAAAAAGCTCTGTGCGCTTGATACACTTCACTACAACTCATTTTCTTTTGTGAAATATTAAAGCGGACATAAATATTACACCGTATTTGTATAATCTACAATCTTTGGAATAAATAAGCAGCAGAGAGAAAAGAAGTTTGCAAATTTTAATGAGCTACTTACAAAAAGACATGGTAAGTAGAAATGTAATTAGGGGCGGGAGTTAGTGGCTGGTTCACTGATTCCAAATCTTCCGAGATACCGTTTGCCTGGAATCAGTTTTTGAATTGTTTTACGCCACAAACGCTCAGTCATCATTTACAAACCGATCATTAGTACACATTGAGCACTACATAAAATGATTGTTGTTTGAAGTTCTTTTTTCACAAAATATTATGGAAGCAAGAGACCAACAAGATCAAAGACAGCATTTAATTAGGATCCACGTTATTTTACAAAGGGAAAGCAAGTGATTACATTGCCTTGCTCCATCATCACACAGCGCGCGACAGAAAATACTCAAAATGGAATGTAAAGGACATACCAATTGTCAGAGCCTAAATCGTGCTGGCGTCAACTGGCGGAAAAATCCAGGGCACCCCCGTTAGGAGGCACCCGGCAGCAAATCACCACATGCTGCTGCGCATGTTAAAACCGTGTACTAAATGGATAAACGTCCTACCTTTGTAATTCCATTCCAACGGCGTTTCTACTATATTTTGGTGCTATTTGAAGAAACACTTGCATGGAAAATCCTATTCTTACACCAGTGCTTAGTGTTAAGTACAACTTTATGCTTCAAATGAAAAAATTGTCACCGATAAGAATTTTCAATGCATCCAACGTTATAAACGAAGCCATTTTTGCATACTCAAATCATTTCCAAAAACATGTACTTTAACAATGGTACAAAATTTTCTCCGCCAGGGCGTTCAATGGTCATGTTGAGGCCTTGCCAATCGTACATTGTTTCTACAGTAATTTATTTAACAAAAGTTAACTTAAATATCCTTTGTTAATATTTATGCGATCTGCTAAAACTGGGAAAACCCGTTGCTCCGTTTATTTTAGTATTTCCAATTGATGTTGTAATAAAAATTGCCCAAATTTACGCTCTAGCTAACACAAAACACAGGATGAAAATTACGAATCCAGTAAACTATAAAAGGGAGCGAAAACAAAGCTTTTTACGATCATCGCAAAAAAAATCAAATGCGCAACCTCACTTAACATTGAAGTGTCTTCAGTAATAAGTAAAGCGGTTTAAAGTTTTCATTAAATTATGGCAATAGCCAGGACGATAACACTACTAAAGGTATTATATAGGTAGACCTGTTTTTGAAGTTGGATTACTTATCCACATCCATCCCAAAGTGGTGAAAAGATCGACAAAAATTCAACTACATGCATGTACATATAACGGAAACATATCGTTGAAGTGTTTTCAAACTGCTTGGAAATTTTAATGGTTGAATTTAAATCTTCAATTTCTAATTGGCAGTAGTTGGTTTCATAGAATTTACAAAAAGCAAAGCACGGTCATAAAAGTATACGCAAAACTTTATCCAGTATTTAATCAAGGTGTGTATTGTTCATCACATGTATTGTATGTATTCCCTTATTACCATAAATTTGTGATTTTTACACTACTAAAAGGTACATCATATAATTCACAATGTATATGTAGTAAAAAAAATAATACATTGCTACTAGTCTTAAGCATTTTCAAAACATCCTTGCAAGTCAAAGCTAAGCTGAAGAGAACATTCTGCGAAAAATGGAAACACAAACAGAAAACTTTTGTTCGCTTGGAAGTGAACAAAAATGTAATACGCGATGGTATATATATTTATTCCTGTATCAATATTTCTTCTCAATCAAATATCTAAACCATCCAAAAACGGAAAACCAGAGTAAGCCTGGTTGGAGTCCGGAGCAAAGATAAAAAAGAGTAAAAGGGATTTTTGCAAAAGGAAAAAAAGTTTATTCGTGTGGTGAACCTGCATACGTACCTATTTACTTAGTTTTCATTTTAAATTGAAGAATAGATAAAAAGCTCTTTGATCTCAGTTCAATGCTGTTGCTCATTCATCATAAAAAGCGAGATTGTGTATTTTTCTACGGATAGAAACTACATCTCGCTGGTTTCCAATTTCACATCATAAATATCTGAATAGGTGCTCGAATTTACAGAGAAAGATGCTTTCTAGTGAGGTGATAGTGATACTCTGTGTGTGTGTGTGTGCACATTGCTTACCAATGCCATGCACACAAGATTCTAAATTTTAAGCTAAATGCAAATGCTTACACTTACTTATGGCTTGTTAGCCTGTACTCATTACAATTACTTGGAATAAAAAATGGCCTCAAAGAGCAACATACTACATCACAACAGCTTGCCCCAAAATTACCATTTAATGAAATCCTACATTTGAGTCGCATGAAGAAACTTGCTTGTTGCTTCTGCGGTTCTGAATGCAGCATTTTCAAGCTTAGCATATTTTGATGGAATACGCATTTTACCTGGAACAGTCACAAGTGTTTTGACTTTGTCGGTTTCCACTGAAATTACCTCTCCATTTCTTTTTATTTTTCATGTCCTGTATTTCACACTGGCGCGATAACATCAATAACGTCAGGGTGAAGATAAATATCGTATTGCCATTGAATAAGACTATGCTGCATGAACATATTGAAGAGCAAAGTAGCTAGTTTAGAAAATAAGGATAGTTTAAAGCATTGTGGCAGTGAGTTGATTAACTTAATATTCACATCTGCCACAAAAATGATTTTTAATGCTTGCGACAATACTATTACTATTAAAATACTGAGTTTAGCTAAATATTTTTCACTTTCGTATTTACATACTCCCAAAGGCAACGAACTGACTTTCCAGAAAGGGAAGTGTAAAAAGTGTGTGTAGACTTGGAAATGTGTTTCCCTGATATAATTTACTAGTTACGTCACTTTAGAATCCACAATTACAATAGTATCAAAGTTAGCAAAAAGGCATAAAGAATACTCTAAAATGTACCCCATCGCATCACGTAGAATCACACGTAAATGCACGCAGGGGAAAGGAAAAGTACATTAAATATTTAACTATTCTAAGTGGCCAAAAACAGGAAATGTGAAAGAAAGTCAGTGAGAGAGAGAGAGAGAAAGAGAATTGGAGAGCGCAACTGAGGGCAGATAATTTGGAAACTGAATAAGGACACATTATGTGCAGCGCATTATTTACTCCTTCCTTGGTAATAATAAAATATGCACAGTACAACCATCAGAGTTGATAATGATGATGATGTATTATTACTGCTTTTTCCATTGCGTATTCCAGCTTTTTCATATTCTATGTGTATTTATGAATCATACAACAACGCTTGTTGAACAACCACATGTCTTCATCATCATCATCATCATCATCACTCAAAGTAAAGCTAAAAGTTTGACAGTAGGAAAGAGAAATAGCCAAGCCAAAAGTAGATACCAACGTCTAGCACACTCTTTACCCAACAAGCACACACGTACCTACCCACATTCCACAAATGTTAACTACCTGAAAATGGTGGGGGCTAAAAAGGATAAGTGATTGTTTTTTCAGAAAGAAAATTGAGGCATACAGGGAAATCATCGGACGAGCGCAGTTAGATTGCTAGCTATAAAACTGGTGTTCACTTTTTTTTTTAACGAAGGGAAACAAAAGGGGAAAAGACTATTGGGACCAGCCATACGGAGCAATGACAATAGAACAACTAAAAAAGGAGAAAAACTGAGTACACCTATTATTTTAAAATTGGCAGGAAATTTGTTCGTACTTTGTAAAGTACAATGATACGGTAGCATAATGACAAGTAAAGTAGAGAAGAAAATTTAGAGTAAATTGCATCTTTTTTTGGTAAGCCAATTCATTATACATGCACTTAAATATGTACCTTAGTAAATCAGCCATGATTTTACCTCATTTCGTCTAACAGTTCCTTTTTAGTACTTACCTCTTTTTGATTTAGTACTGAAAATAGTACCATCATTGCATCAAGTATGATAATTATCATGATTGATGACTGATGAGCATTGTCTACCAAACGACATGTAATGTACTAACTTTCATGCTATTAAAAGAACATCAATTCAATTGAATTCGGAGTCTAATTTTAAAGTACGCGATGAAATAAAATAGTACATGCATAAAACATACGAAAGAAAGCGGAGAGGATGGGTTTGTGCTAAATTTAACAATGCAGCAATAAACATTTAATTAAATTGAATAATAGGATAGTGCAACTAATGCTCTCAGTTTATTAAACACTTCAAAAAAAAGTACATTGAAATAAGTGTAGAAACAATAAGGTAGCGATGAGAAAGGGGTAATGTGATATGAACCATCATAAAAAAAATAATTGTCTTCCAAATGGGATTTTCTACTTTATCATAATGCACCGACATTCAGCTTGAAGATTTAAAGACTTGTCGTCCTAAAAAATCGTACTATGTAAAAGTACACACATTACTATTATTATAACTCGTAAAAATGCTGCTCTCGTTGTGAAAGAAGGCGAAGAGGAAGAAATGGAGAGAAAAAATTGTAAATAGAGGTAGCAGAGAGAAATGATGAATCTTCCTCACAAACTGTATTTATCTTGCTTCTAATGACATTTCAAGTCCAACCCCCTTCTCATCTCACAAAATCCACCACACTGCTATTTCTACTTGATATACATACTTTGCGTCTATCACTACACCACCACCACGCTCATTTTTTTTATGATGTCATGCATGTGTCTACATTCTCCACATAAAAACCATTTTACATGAGTTTTCTTCCACGTATATCATGCCACTCATCATTCACTACTTGATGGTTTTTAATTCCTACCAGGAGAAAAAAAAATTCCTTAAGAACTTCACTAACACAACAAAGCTTAAATGTATTATGCATAAGTAACTTTGCAGATATGAAACTGACTTTGTGTAAGTTCATTAATGACTACACAATTCCAGACAGGGACAAAGTTCAAAGCGCTATTGAGATAAGCATAATAATGTTTGTTTTTATTACTGGGCATACATATTATACTCTTTGTACCAACTTTTTAACAGTAATTCACCAAATATTATTTCCCGTGAAAAATTTGAAAGTTATTATTAAACTTAATAGTTCTGTAGGAATATTATTTTAAGCATTGATTTTCAGTGAGTCATACATACGTGCACATAAAATGCATAAATGTACCATTGTGCATGTTTATTAATGTCATGACTCGACAATTTTCATGTTTCTAGAAACAAGTACATGAAAGTTGTGTTTGGAGTAAGTGGATTAGTAAACTACAAACTAGTAAAGTTTAAACAAGTGAATTATTACGTAATGCGCTTTTTGTTAGTTGACACCTAAACAAAAGTTTCGTTTTTCAGCTGCTACCTTAAAACCAAAGTAGTGAGTAAGGCTGAAAATTTGTTTCGGTATCTTACCGTACATGCAATGTCTCTTGACTAGCCAAATTGGATAAATTGAACCTGATCATTAAGTATTTAATAAAATGAATGCAGCTTTCAAAGCATTTTTGACATTACTCTGAAAAAAAGGAATAGGAATGGCTAATGTGGTAATTTCTTTTTTTAAGCATTCCAAGTATGTATTGCCGACATGCTTAGGTACATAATTATTCAGTGAAATTCTTAATTTCTGCTTGAGATAGTAAATGTCACTGCCTTAGAATCTCTCTTTGGTGCTTAAATTTCATTAAGTCTTGGCTTAAAAATTACTTTTCCATTTTAAAAATGAAACTAATCCTTTAAGATTTTATGTTGCCATTTATTTAAAAACAAGTAAGCACCAAGTACCTTTGTTCGCTTATCGTTTCAAAAGCGGAGCCGTCATTAACAAAAGTGCATATTTGAAGTTATACGAGTAAAGTTGTATATATGTGCATGCATGTATGTATGTTGTGTGGATTACAACATGGATGGAAATTTTGTGTGGTGTGTAAATTTAGCTATCGATAAAGCCATTTAGAATTTATGACCATGCAGTGATAAATAAAAGTAAAGTCATGTAGAAAGCAAGCTCACATGACAACAATACAGCTGCGTGATGTGGTTTGTGGATGAAATTGCATGAAATGGAGGCGATCCGTCGCTTTCAAGTATTTATAAGCGACAACAGCCATTAAATAATTTTTATTGAATTATGCCAGAAAAAAAATTATCTTCTGTGTAGAAAGTAGGAGAAACGACCGGCCATTTTAGTTGATTTGTAAGTACATTTCATGACGACGATTTTCCACACGCATTAAAATCCTTTTTTATATGCGGTTCCAGTATCCCAATGCATACATAATGTTATGATGATGATAAGTTACGTGCAAACATTTTAAACAATTTAACAAAAGCGAGACACACATGACAACATGCATAGTAAACAAGAGAGCTAGGAGTACATAATTTTGGGTTTTTGCTGCCAAAGATGACATGATTTTGCTCATGTAAAAGACTATATACATGTTCCCAAATAAATGTCAAAAAGCTTTCGCCAGCTCAAATAAATATGTGCATAATTGTGCGTTCTCGGATGTTCAAACAGTGACAGAATTTATGAGGTAAAAGAGGATATATTCTGCAGCAATTTTAAATAATTGCTTTTCAGCACTTGCTCCTAAATTAATACTCGTTTTAATATATTTAGTTTTGAAAACATGTACGCTATCATGATGCATACTTGACATGTGTACAATTGTTTTAATTGGTTTTCAATAAAATGCTGCTAATATTCTTTAACCATGTTATCATTTTATTTTCGCATTTATTTAAGAAACCGAAAAATGGAAACATGATTTGAAATGCGTGTTTAATTCAATCATTAATTACAAACGCGTTTTATGGGTCAGAAGAAACGACTAATGTGGACTGGTGCTGCTGCTGCAAAGTAGGAATGCAACAGTCAGTTCTCCTGAAAATGAAGAAAATCTTCTCCAAAGGAAATGAATTCCTTGAAAGTTTTCAAAACTTATAGTGTAAGATCATGTTCTTGAAATATATATACTTTGAAATGATCAACATGTGCATGAAAATGCATTATTGCATTATGATTTTGTCTGTTGAATGAAAATCCAAAGTGAACACTACAGCTGGAACCGGAATAAAAAGCTCACCAAAGAAAAATACGAATTAATGGAGACACATGTAACCATATTCAGCACAGTAGCACCTGACGCATCGCTCTCAGCGACTGTATAATCACATAAGTACCATGTACAAAAAACGACAGAGTAATTTAGAAGTATTTACCAGCAATTTTTCTATTTTACTGAAGAAACGATAAAGAAACCTAAAAGTATATTATTTTCTTTCAAATAGCCATTCTTGTTGTATCTTATCAACTCGTGTACGATAAATTTAAGGAAAAATGCATTTATTATGGAGTATGGTATGAGGACGTGATAAAAATGCGTCACATTTCACTTTGTATGTTCCACTCTTGTGTAAATAAAAGCCAGTGCATGCATGCCAAAGACGCGACTTGTAAAAAATTTACAGTAATAAAAGCTTGAAAGTGCAAAGAGCTTTTCCCTTCTATTTAAGTGCCACGACGAACAAGAAGAAGGAAAAACTTGCATGAATTTAACAACATCAGCAAACCCAAAGCGTTGTTGTTTCGCTGTTGTGATATTAATGCGTGTTTATGTCAGAGAGGAAAGGTCCTGGAGGAACTATTTTTTTCAGTTTGCTTGTTCCTTTGTTTTAATCGGGCGCCTCATAAGAATACACATTCTTGCATATTAAATAAGTGGAAATCCTCCGTGAAATAAGTAATTGAGAGACTGCCGTGTAATATTTTTAAATGGGAATTTTGATTTCATGTGCAAAAATAATGATAATGACGACGACAGAACAGTAGAGGCTCATTTTATCGAAGCGTAACAAAATCATACATTAATGAAGGTAGTTGGCATTTTTAACGCTCATGTAATCAATATGGTGCAAGTATCTGGATATAAGGATGATGTATGAATGTATGAACACACTTGACTAGATATACAGTATAAGGATACATGCATACATACATAAGTACGTGCAAGCTAACTGGTTAGTTAGTCCAAAAAGAAATTAAATCGTAAAGAAAAACCTTGAATTTAAATTTGCATGTGAGATATCATTTTGATAGCTTTAGAGCATATATACATTCATAGCATTAACATAAAGGCAGCAAACCCCTTTGGTTAACAAAAGTCATTCACGAAACGAAAATCTGTTCAAGAGCAGGCCAAGTCGATAATAAACCCTGTTTCAAAGTGATTTTAAATGAAGTATGTGTAGGTAGAACAGGTATTGTTAAATAAATGCAGGGTAAAATGTCCAGTGAATAGCTCTCAAAAATCAATCATGCTCTACTTATTTTAATTACGATAGTTTTGAAACTTTCAGTACACTAAAAAATTTAAGTACAAATTGAAGAGAATAGTGTCAAAGTTTTAATGATTGTACAAGTTACATATTGCAATAAAAAGTATGTAGGTATGCTACTAAAAAAACTCACTCTGATATTCTCAATCTCAACTGTAAATTGGTTCTAAGCGATGTTCTATTATGTGCGTTTTTTTCATTGTAGAATATTATGACTCATTGCAAACTTTGCCATTGTCAGTGGTTTGTGGAGTAGTTCTCAGCACAGTACTCAGCTAGAAACTGGGTTAGTCTTTATTTATGTGAATCAGCTAAACCATCAAAAATCAGAGAGTTACATCATGACTGACTTTATGACAGAAGAGGCAAATGCAAGGAGCCCAACCCCTGCCTGCACAATAGAAAAAAAAGTAATAACATTTTTTGCATTATACTACTACTCCTTCCTTTCAGCTTTCGCTATGTTTGCACATTTGTAGTTGCTCAGCTCACACACACACACACACACAGACAAACTAGTCAGTTTGAAAAGTATGCCTAACTTTAAATTTATGTGATGCAGTAACAACATCCACACAGTTAAAAAATCATAGTATGTGTATTTGCAATCACAATTGCAGAGGAGACGAAGTCATGCACAAATGTGTATACTATGCAACGGGGATGGAATGGAGGAAGAGAAGCAATATTTTAGCATGGCTTTTTTTCGCACAAGACTTTGCAAGTCAGCAAGTACATAATACATATATACATATATATATAAATGGTAGTAGTAGCAGTCACGACCACGAAGCAACTAATGACACAACCCATCATGACGTTACTTACTTCTCATCGCTCATGAAAAGTTCATTTTAATTTTTGCTTGCTAATGCTCCCACTTCCACAAGTTCTACTACTACTACTTCTACTACTGCTGCTATATGACCGAAATTTGCTTTTGTCCGTAGAAAAGTGCAGTGCATTGTCTATTCTAAAAGTGCTCACGACAATACACCACGATGCGGCCACGATGAGGATGAATAATATGCATTGCTCATCATGTGAACCTATAAAATAAATGGTATTTGCTTGTCTACACGTCCGTACCTTTCAAATTTAAATTACCTCAGTTTATACAGAATGGTGACGAAGTCGTAAAGCATTCAATGGCATAAATAAAACACACAAAGCATAACATTTTTACTGGTGAATTTTACTTTGACATTCTAGCATTCTTCTTCAGGCCAAGTTGCTTTTTTTAACTGCTGCTCACAACTAGAGACTATTATGTAGTATGTTATGTCGTAGCAGTAATATTTTCTATTTTTGTAAAAGTGTGTATGCAATTATTTAAAATACTATTTAATTTAATCCATGCTTTCCTTTTGTCACATTTAAATCACTGCATGTTTCAAATTTAAATTTCATGTTTCAAATTTTGTAAATAAACTGGGAGTTTTTATGTCTTCACGATAATTGGAAGGAATAGCTTTTACTTTACAATTTCAAATAAAATTTACCACAATGGAACATGGGCGAAAAAAAACATGTTATTTCTTCATCAAGCAAATCCTATAAAACACGCCTTGTCATCCTCTCCTCCCACCAAGTACACGTATTTTTTTATTTATTTCGTAACACATATCTCTAGGTAATGTCTCTCTACGAGAACTTGTTGCATCAAGAAACTCGAAAGATGGCAAGATGCAATCGCTTTATATACAAGCTTTGCAAATGTGTTGCTGATGATCAATGCACACTGATATGAGCTTGCGTTTCAACTAGCAATCAAAAGTTTACAAATATCTTTAATAAAAAATATATCACCATAAATGATTCTGTGCTGTATGCATATTTACTTATAGATATTACAAAAATCTTTAATAAAATGGCATAGTACAGTTTCGTAGAGCAATCTAACATTTAAAAAATCTACTGCGAGTTCATATGAAATGACAGAGCATTCACTGCCTCCCTTTCGTCCTCCTTGAATCATGTCAAAAGATTATCGTATCGTCATCATCATCATCACTAGAGTTAGTTCAGCTCTCTATTTTTTTCATTTTTTTACAAATAAATAGCAACGAACATCGTAAAACATTTCTTTACTCTGCTACGCTGATACGATGATGATGAGTGATCATCAGCAAGATGAGAAGTAATCCATTCAATTAACAGGATATCCATCGAGCAACAGAAATGCATACTAGTTCAAGTGAAGCAAACCAAAGACACGCTGAATCTGGCAGAGTAAAATAGTAATCGTTTCTTCTCTATTTACATATTATTATTCCATCATCATCGCTTTTCATTTGACTGAGATTATGCTACACGATAGAATTGACGATTTTGATAGCATTGCAGTACGATTATAGAAAGTACAGCAGCATAGCAAAAGAGAAATATTTTCTCTTCATTCAAAAAATAAACACTTATTGTGATAAATCCCAAATGAAACTGTTTATGGGAGTTCTAATTATGAAAAAAATATATTCTCCCACGTTGAAATAATATGCATACACAAGAAGATAGGTAGATACTACTACAGCGACATTGATGATGATTATGGTAATGACGTCGACCACAACGAGAGTGCATTTCATTGACATTCAACAGGATGATGCACAAAATGATACGAATATATATTTTTATTATAAGCAAAGGAAGTCATGAAAGTGAGTGAAACGGAAACACAACTGCTGCTGTTATGGTAGTATGCTCAATTTCATTTCGCTCATCTGTCGTCTTCTTCTTTATGCAAAAAAAATAAAAATAATAATTCTTCTCTAATTTCCCATTCAAGTTCCACATTACATGCATATAAAATACTTTACGCATGTAATCATCGCTTTTCCTTGAATTCCGTGCATTTTATGCATGGTATTCCCTTCCTTTACTATTACTCATCACTTCGTCATTGCTGCACGCACTGTGCTATATTATCATCACTACCACAGTATATTACTACGAAGATGATGTGGGATTAAAAGTGTAAGATGAGTAAGTCCGTAAGTAAATGAATGAATGAATGAACCGTTCACGTAACAACAGAACAGCTTCCTTTTTACCCATCCAACCAAGCAAGCAAAGTATTTACAGATACATACATCAAACACATAAAAGATGTATCTGTGTATTTACAAGCCAGCAATACAGTTTAATTTATTCTGCTTTTTAGAGTGCTGCAAAACGTGCGACGATTAGCGAATACTAGCATACAATCATAATATGCGTCATCATCATCATCATCATCATTCTTCTTGTGAACGTTGAGATTTTATTAATTCAGTTTGTCATATATGTACATGTTTTTTTTAACTACTAAAATTCTTGTGGTGTGCATTACTGTAGGAGTAATGCATAACATGTTATTATTGTACTCTTGATGATGGTGATACTTCACTGCGGCTGTAGATGATAACGATAGTGATGATTGTGATGAGGATTTTAAGAATATTATTACAAATATCCAAACGTCAGGGTCATAATCGTCGTGATTAAATCATCGTTAATATTATTGTTCATCATCATCATCATCATCGTTTCGTTATATTTATTACTGCAGCCATATTTTCAACTAGGTAACATATTGGTTTTCCATGCTACTGTAAAAAACTATTTGTGGGTAAAATGCGGTATGTGTATGCAATACATGCAATAGTTATTAATAATTAAGTACATTTTAAATGAATACATGTAATAGTATGCTTTAACTGCTATGCCGATTATTAATAACGATGATGGTGGTGAAGATACTGTGTAAACTTGTTTTTAAAATGTTACAGGCCATTTGATACGAGACTTGTCATCGTGTGATAAATTCCATCAGTGCAAGTACAACGGCAAAGTACATGGTATGTGTATATATGTAAGCCATATTACATGTGGCCAATGCAATGTAATGAAATGAATGATGCAAAGGAGTAGCAGCGGTGGCAGTGTACGTATTTTATAACCACTAAAACTGGCGCTGCTGCTGCTGCTGTCAAAAAATTTTTTAATGGAAAAAATTTGATTTGAGTGTTTAATTCTGAAGATAATAAAGCTTGCTGCTTCTCTTCTGGGGAAGATTGCACGTCATGCGTGTATGTTGTAGGTATGCGCTGTGGTGAAGCTGGCTGAAAAAAACAGAGATTTGATTGATGTTACGAAGAACATACACACATTGGTTGTCAAAAATTGTTGGAATAAAATGCAGTTCATTTACTTATTTCATATTATCAGATATATAGATGCGAAAAGAAGGAGAGGGCGAGTGAGAGAGAGAGAGAGAGAGAGAGAGAGAGAGAGAGAGAAAGAAAAGAAGGATTGTGCGAATAAATGAATAAGCAAATGAATGGTAGCCCATTCAACTAAAAAACGCGAAAGATGAGTGTTCGACGCGGTGAGCGAGTAAACGTATTTACAAAGTTATTCAGATCAACTGATAAATTCACAATGGAGCAGTAAGTTGTTCATCATCCAACAAATCAAAACGTCAGTTCTCTCCATATTCACTTCTTTTTTCCAATCCAGCCATTAAAATTATGCTTGTGTTTGATTCGCTTGGTACAAATACATACATACGAAATGCCATTTATTACTATTATTATTATTATTAATGATATTAAAAATGGTGTTATTGAAAGATATTATAATATTGAATTCAAAAAACGGTTTTACAAGTGCTTTGATTCAACATTTTGTATATACTCAAAGAATACATGCATGTATTGTAAAGTATAATGATTTTTCAGATAAGTTTCGCTTTATCCACCGCAAATTCAATGGGATTTGTAAAATATTATGTAGGTTGTATGCATCATTTCTTATATCGCATGAATAATACAAAATACCAACTATATTTAAGCAGAAAGTGCTCGTCGTCATCACCGATTCACAACACACATAATATTTGAAGGAGTTGAGGATGATGATGATGATGTTGTCAACATCCATGAGACAATGGCAACGTGCAAATGGTCTTGCTTAAAAGTACGCAAAAATACAAGCTCAAGAGAAGACGAATGAAAGGAGAGGTGAGCTGTCTTAAAATTCACACTGCCTACATTCTCTACATACACAGGCAGCTCTAGCCATTACGATCATCATCGCAAACGTAAAAAGCAGATAGGGTATAGTACGATAAAATGAAATAAGACTTAATGCGAAAAAACCAGAGTATCAACCCTTACCTAACCAGGCTACTTAATTTTGCAGTGTAGAGAAACAGATAAGCGCACTTTCAAGTTTGTGCATGGCACTCAAGCATGTACAAATATGGTATTTGATTTTTGCATAAAACAAGCATTAGCACCAGCTTTGACATTATTGTAAGGCTCAAGTAAGATTAGTTGTTGTTGGTGGTGCTGATGGTGGTGGCGGTATGGTAGTAGAAATTGCAATTTTTTAGTCAGGTTCCACGTATTCCTCCTCTTATTATTATTATTACTATTATTACTGCTGTTCAACGGACATTTAGCAAATGGATTTGAAAAAAGTTTTTGTTAATACTTTTCTCTCTCATGAATTTGTACAGGTAAGCAGCTTTTTGATGCGATAATAAAGATTTTTTGGTGTTCCAACAGAATGCTATTTGAGGTAGATAAGATGAAGAGAAGAGAAGAGAGAGGACACATCATACATAATATTTATTTAGGATTTCTGCTGAAAGGTGTACATTTCATTGCATCCAATCTTGCATTGCAAGGCAGTATAAAGTGTTCTCATAACATTCTTTATGCAGGAGTACATAGTAGAATAACAATTAGGATGGTCACAATTCACAACCGTCAAAATCATCTCTGTCTGTTTGCAGTTTTCCTTGCGCTGCAGTCACCGTCATCATCATGATCATCACCATCATGTCAGATTGTGCAGATTTGTAAATCAAGAGCTGACATGGCAAATCCTAGAGAGAAAAAAGTTTTAGCAGCAGCAGCATTAGGTAGCATGAGCTATCATATAAATAATAAGCAAGTATACTAATCCTTTCTATTTTGATGAGTAGATAATACTACAAACAGACAACGAGTAAAATCTATATACTCTTAAAAAGGAGTTTAGAAATAAATAGCAACATAGTTTCTAGGTACGTGTCAATGTTCATGTATGTCTTTATGAATAAACGCTTGCTTCAGATATAAATTTATATACATATACCTGTGTAGCTTCCACGTATTTTATATTGGTTTTACATTTCTACTGATAAGGAAGGTGTGCAATTGTAAGGCTGCATATTATGCTCATCATTTCATAGAAAAGCTTGGATGGAACCAGTTGCAAGTTGTCAGTTTCTCCTCTACCATTTTTTTTACCAAAGCACATATTAAGTTTACATGTGAGGTAAAAGATGCAAGATCGAAATCTCAAACCATGGCAAATATATAATGAGTATACAGGTAATATTGTAAAATTGTAATCATCATTATCATCATCTTTATCGTTTAGCCATCCACTTTTTTTGCACTAATACATATTTGACTGCGACCGGTTTCGCAGCAGACACTCATGAGCATATCATCCGGTATTACAGTGAAAAATAATACATGATTGTAATTACCCACACACACAAATAGGTATACACACCACCACCGACATACACAATCTATATGCATACATCCTGTAAAATGAGAAGAGGACTCGTCATCATTATCATCAGCACAAGTACTACGGCTGCATTTCTTTATGGATAGTTTTACTGTGCTGTTGTGCATCATCATAATATCATCATCCTCACCATTCTTTATGATATCAGCAAAAGACATGCTATACACACTTGACTACTAAAAATCACAAACAGAATAATATCAACCTGAGAAGAGTGAGCTCATTCAACTAAAAGTAAAAAAAAATAAGATTGCAATACAAACGTGTTTGCTTTGTGATGATGACTGTTCTGATGATGATCACGATGAGTTTGCGACTTGCTGCGAGTCAAGAAGACCAGTACTTTTACCATATATTATTAAACATATATGAAATCTGTATTCATTTTTTTATTTGTACCATTGCAATACTTACCTTTGTTTTTACATGAACAGGTATGTCGTACACATATTACCAGTGTAAAAGGTAAACGTCCACATTGCACATTATCTATCCCGGCTGCTTAATAACAGTCAAATTTTTCATCAAAACCATTTTCTCTGTTCTATATGAATTTTACAGGTACGAATGCAATAATGCTATGGTTTACTGCAAGCGACTTTTCGCTGATGTTATCCTAGTTATTATTATTATGCTGTTTCTTATGAATCTTATGAATCACTTCTCTCCCTCTACGCACGACACAACTTTAAGAATGCCAACTTGTGTCTACTTGCTCGACTTACTTGCCGAGATACATGTACACATCATCATATTACCAAAAAAAATGCATAACAGCCTTCTTTCCCTTTCCTTTTTTGCATGAAAACGCAAACGTATACATTATGAATAATCTTCAATCTTCCAGTTTTCAAACTTTGAAAAAAAAAGTTTCAACCACATTTTCGTCGACAACGACGATGATTAACTTTTTTAAAAAGGATGTTTTTTTTATATTCTGCTTCCATCACTGTCTGATGCACTGATATGGCTACTCCACTACACACACACACACACAGTTTACAAATCCTTCATCAAAAGAATACTGGTGGTAATGCCACCGCTTCTTTTTCATACAGACATGCATGCATGCATGCATACACAATGTGCATGATACTGTGTGTATGTTTGTCCTTCCTCTCTCTCTCTCTCTCTCTATTTTAAGTTTCCTCTTGAAAATTGTAGGTATGAAAAAGCACAAAGTTACAAACTTCTTGGTTTGAAAACGAGAGAAGTAAACGGGCTTAGAGCTAACTACGAGGACGACGACGAAGACGACAACGTACTCTCTGTAAGTTGTTTGCCCTGTCTTGGTTTTACACGGCAAGTCTTTCTTTTCTTTCTGTCTTGAAGCAACAGATTACTACCATAACACCACCATAATATCAGTGCTTCTTTTCAGACCAAAACCTTTCCATTATTATCGTGCGTGCTTTTTTCCAAGCTTCAAAAAACTGCCCAAAGAATAATATAATACCCAGTTCGTCAGGTACTGCAGGTTTTTTTATTCGTTACTTCTTTTGCTTCTTAACATTATTCTTATTATTACTCGAGAGTTTATTGTAGAGATGATGATGAGGATGACGGTGGTTTAACTTTTAGCTTTAGTTTACTTCATATGTACATGTGTTTCTCTTCTTAAGCTCGTTATGCTCACGGGAGAGAGAGAGTGAGAGAAATAGAGGCCTCTTCATCTCTTCATCTTCCATTGCATTAATGTTTTGTTCGTGTAAGTTAAGCTTAAAAGTATAATGGGGAATCGGGACTCTTATTTTTTTCAGAGTTCTTCGTAAATGCTGACTGACTACTACTACTGCAACTATCATAATAATATCATCGTCGTCATCCTCATCACCCCAACTCACAACAACGAACCTCATCATCATCATCGTCGTCGTCGTCACCGTCCTCATGATTCCCTTTTTTTCAAGCAAGGGAAGAACAAGGTTTAGTTTAATGGGAAGAAGAAGAAGAAAACCAAAACTTACGGAATACGGTTGGAGGAGGGTAGGTTTTTGTTTCGTTTAGCCATCCTTATACTTCACTCTTCTCATTTGAAGAAACGCATAAACGTACTGTGTGAATGTGAACATCACCGCCGTAAACGAGGACTCCACACTCACACACAGTTCAGTACGTACTTAGCAGTACAAGTTAGGCTTTATGTTACGAAGCTGAAAACGCAGCGGTTGGCAGTAACATGCGGACCGCCGCTCTGTGCAGTTCAGTTAG
>JAHZMZ010004529.1:0-19109 GCA_027743805.1 Lepidocyrtoides sp. E14 | reverse complement strand
GTGCTTAAGTGATATGGAGGAAGGCGAGATAACAAGTTCCGCGACATCGGCCGAATCATCTCCTAGGGGAAATTCCTGTGATTCTAAAGAAAGTGAAAGTGATGCTGAAAGTGTGGAGAAGGAAGAGGAAGAACAAGAACCAGGGTCCAACAATCAAGCAAGTTATCCTCCTTGTATCAGGGCGGTGGTTCAAGAGTCCAATGCGTCAAAGGACATTAAGAAGGGATCTCTCTTTGTGGTGCCGTATACTGGAGGAACAATTGGTTCAACGGGATCTCACCATGCAATTTTATTAGAGTCAAACTTTGTTGAAAAGGTGTTTTTTTTTAAATGTCACGACGTCACCCAAGTATGAATAATGCAAAAAGGTTAGCTAATTATTTTTGTGGGGAATTTTTTTTCAGAATCATGCCAAAATTCACTATGAACAAGTGGAACAGTCTGGTGACACCTCACCCAATAATTGTACGCAGCAATTTGGTAAATATTTTATTACAGACCTTGGGAGTGATCAAGGAACATATTTGAACAGAACAAGGCTGTCCGAATCTGGGGTGATTAGCGAACCTCAAGAAATTGTTCACGGAAGTACACTGCTGGTATAAAGCTAAGCACTTCATCAAATTGCTCTCGTGTCTTATAATTTGCAAATTCAAATTCATTGATTCGCCTTGTTTTCGTAGATTGGTGATGTCTTGTTACTGGTTCACATCCATCCTGGTGATTTCACATGTGGCCATTGCGAGCCTGGTCTAATTCTTCAAAAGGAGCCTCTTTACGGTAAATCCGTTTTTAGGCATTAATATACACGTTGATTATCGAATTTCCTCTATAATGAAGTACAAAAGTGACTTTTATCTTTCTATTAGAATACACTTCCAACAAAGGGGAAACTGTCCGGCGCTCTGAGATGAAAAAACTGAAAAAGAAGTATGGACTAGATCGAAAAAATGAAGGCACATCTATTGGTGTTCCTGAAAACAATTATGTGGACAGAGCGAAAAGCCGTCGTATTAAAGTTGGTTCCGATAATCCATTTGCCAAGACTGAAGTAGCATCTACAGCTACGTGAGCGCCTTCAAACTTTTGACGTTTTGTTTACACCCAACATTTTTAAAGCATGTTTAAATGTATTATATCTTATTTCTGTAGCCCCATACGTGACTCCAACAAGGGTTTCAAAATGCTTCAAAAGATGGGTTGGAAGGGAGAGGGTTTGGGAAAGTCTGATAACCAAGGAATTAAAGAACCGGTACAAAATTTCTTTCATTCTAAACTTTACTATTTTCCAAACTATGTTTTATTTATAAGCCCATATTTCATATTTCTTAATTTTCAGATAAGCTGCGAAGTAAAAGCGGATCGGCTTGGTTTAGGACTCGGTAGCTCCAATGCTTCTGTTGCCGCGTTACCTGGGAACGTACAGAAATCCTCCAAGGAAACAAGACGACTGGAAAGCTTAGCTAAAACAATGGAACGATTTAAAGAGGCTCAGGTTCTACCCCCCAAGTCTGAAGATGATCTCTAATTTTAAAACCCAGCGACCTTCAGTTGACGTTATTGTTTTCTGGTGTGAGTAGTATGGTTTTACTATTGTCGTTATTTCTGGTGGTTCCAGTTCCAGTGTATTACATTTTGCAGTAAACTTATTAATGCTTGCTACTAAAACAAAAATATGATTTTAAGACGCCAATAATGCTACCAATCCGCTTCTCTCCTATTACTCTAATTAAAAAATTTTTTGAAGTCGTTAAAAACTTAAAATGTTATGCACAGTTAAAATATAGCAGTGTGTGTGCGTGCGTGTCCATAGGTAACTCGAACATTGTAGCTTGTACATATTCCCTAAATTATTTGCGAAAAAAATGACATTAAATGTTGTTTTGATGATAGAGCAATGAATTGTAGAGTGCTCAATAAACACTGTTGTTGCTAGAAATTATATCCTGCTTGGTTGTTCTGTTTATTTTTTGCTCCTCTCTCTACCTATCTGTCTAACTGCCCAGTACCAATCCAAAAATCCCCTGCGGCAAGGACTTTGTATTTTACACAGAAGGCAGCAGCAGCACTAGTAGTAAAAAAGTATACTATAAGGTGCCTGCCGATGATTTGCACCATACCATGTCATACCTACGCAAAAACTATCATCATCATCATCAACCGGTCTTTCTTCATTACTTCATCTTTGCCAATTTTTTTCTCTTCTACCCACAAAACAGAAAAGAAACACGTTAAGCGTAAAGAAAAAAATAATATCCATTTTAGTCGCATTCCATTCTTCTTCTTAAAAAATATTTCTGCTGCTCCACTGTAGATTCATGCTTAGTTAGACATGTATGTATGTATGTATAGCATGTCATTCTCTTTAGTGAGCATTTCTTCTCAAGAAAAAAGGGTTAACATTCCTTGCTCGTTCTCAAGACATGCATACCATAGCATGCCATGCCACACACACATTCTTTTCTCTAATCATAATTACCCAACAAGTGAAATATTTAGATAGTAAAATATAAAAAAAACTAAGAAGAGATGAGATGATGGTTAAGTCAAACAAGAAGATTAAAAAACAAACTGCTACACGAATAGCAGACAGAACCAGGATATATATCACAACGACCAAAAACCAAACAACAAGAGTATATGGCCGGACCGGACAGGCAGGGAAAATGGGAATATATTATTATTATTATTATCATCGCAACGCAACATTTAGTTTGTATGTAGCTTTTTGCTGCTAGTGCTGATAAAAATATGCCAAAAATGCATGTTCATTTTGGGTCTCTTCTTATTTTTCACAAGCAAAGTCGTACAATGAACAATATACTACCTAGAATTCTGGTAATGTGATGATGATTATGCACCTGTTGTTGTCATTGTAAAGCTTTCATCGATAAAAGAGTTTAAAATGAAATGGAAATAGGTAGGTGTTTGCTATGCATAGCACTCTGGTTAAATTTAAACCGTTTTTGTTTGTTTGTCACATCATCGTCATCATCAGACTCACCTTATCGTATTTTTATACAACAATGTCGATTACCTCAGGGTGATGATACTCGTGCCGAAAAATACATTCATATTATACCTATTGTTTGTGTATGTATGTAATATATGTATATCTGTCAACAACAAGCTAAAAAATAAAAAGAAATGGTGTAAAGTGTGAATCTTCCTTTTTTCGGGGCGTAGTAAAAGAAGAAGAAATACAAGTGCGTAAATATTTTTTTATTTATTGTAAATTCACAAAGGCATGCATAAGAAGATGAAAGATGAACGAATCTCTTTGGAATTTTTGGGTTAGCTAGTATTGAAAAATCTTCTGTACTACAAAATCTGTGGTCCTATATGGCTATATGTGTATATATCTACTGATGCAGGTATGTAGGTAGATATGTTTGCTCGGTAGTAGTGAGCCGTGAACCTGCAATGTTTTTTTGGCCAATTTGATATATGTTTTTTCAACATACTAGCCATTCCAACGAAACCGCCAACTGTCGATTGGATTATCTATATAGGTAGGAGTAAGTGTATTTTCCGAATGAAAAAGCCGTAAACTTTACAAGAATGAAAGAGCTGTAACTCAGCTAATGGTAAGCAGACAGTATAATATGCGCTTACTTCCCAATGGATTGGAACGCAATTTTCGCATCAAAAAAGCCTAATTTCGTCTATTAATATCTGATCAACGATCATGCTGCTAGTTTCTGATTCTTGGTTTCGTAAAACTACAACCTTTTACCAAAACTAAATATGAATGAACTGCCGACAAATGGAAATGTATTGTTTTTTTTCATAATGATTTTTTTTGTTTTGGTCTCTCAGTTAAAAGTACTGGCGGTATGTGTGGTGGTGGCTGGTGAATGAATGAGTCAAGGTCATCATCACCACGATTATCATCATCGTCCACATACAGCCACAACCACCACCACGACTCAACAACTGCTCTGTGATATTTGACCGTGCTTGAATCGGTTGTCTTAAGCTAAATAAACTTGTTACCAAACAACAAACATGATTTTCATTTAAACTGCTACTTACAACTGCTACTACTACTACTACTACAAAATTTATATCATTACTCCACGTCCTGCTCAAAATAGCGTAAGAAGAGATTATAATTTTTGTCGACAAAAGTGTTTTCGCAGACGGAGGAGTCCAGCTCAGTTTCGTAACAGTCTGTCATGATATGCATAACAATATACTTACAGAGCTTTTGTCGTGCTCTGATCGCTGACGCTAATTGTGCTGCTGCTGCTGTGTCAATGTCCATTTACCTATGTAGTTGTTTTGCCGTTTTTCTTCTTATAATGTGTCCACTTTCTTTTCCATTTTCGACTCGTTGGCCGTATAGTCATTTTTAGTAGGGGTAAGTGCGTAGTAGCAGGTTTTGTTGTTGTTGTTTAATTCTGCTGCTACGCCGTGTAGCCACCTATTTATTACCACATTATCGTTTTGTTTATGATCCCATATCAGCCATGCCATACAACGCTATATAGAGGATGAACATGATCTATAAATCTGTAAATAAATGTTTTGAAGGAAACTAGAATACATAATATATATATTTTTTGTCCTGTCATAATCCAAAATTCAAAACTAGCCTTCGTAATCACTTTTATTTTTTATCATCACCCGCACTTTTATCATATTTTTCATTCTTGCGTTCATTTATCGGTCGGTATACAAGTCCTAATTAAAAACTTGAACAAACTATTTACGTGATTGAAGTACAAACTTTCGAGTGCCGACGGCAACATGGAGTACAGGGCTGCTGCTGCTTCAACACATATTTTGTTATGCCATCATGTATTTATATTATTTCTTTAATGCTAAGAAAATTCCAATCAAGTTATCCCAATTGCGCAAGAATGGTGAGAGAGTTCACTGGGTTCAATTTTGACTATCATAATTTAGTATTCCACAGAAATAATTGCTCGCAAGGATTTTAAATAATTGGTTTGTTCAATATGTATGTTAAAATCGGTTATAAATATACCATGTACTCAATGAACTCTATCATAAACATTAAATGAAATACTATATAGGTTATTATGCATAAACATGCATGCACATACCTATTTTGTTACCCCAGTAATGGTGTCATAAATTTTTATGCTTACAAATTTGAAAGATGAGCCTAAAGATATTTTTTAAGATTTTAAAAGAATGACAGCAACATTTTTTCGTAACATGATAGTGCTACTGCAGTATATATAATTATGACAATCGACAATGTGTATTTTTATGACAACGAAAATGCAAAGTGTGATGAACCTTTACTTTTACTTTAAAAATAAAAATCCGTTTTAATTCCTTGATTGGAAAAGACAGCTTTTACAATACTTTACTAAACTATTTGATGACGCAAACACATATTTGCGTTTGCCACTTAATTATTATGCAATATCCGTAATAATATTTTGGCTGATGGCAATATTTTAAGACAATTCAAATGCTTTGCATATTATACATCATCATCATCATGCAGTAGCCTGTCCAGTCAATCTTTGGCTAAATATAATCACACAGTAAATGAAATTCTTAAAAATAGCTGGCTTCTACTAGTTAGCAATCTACTGATTACATCATTTTTTAAACCCTTTTGGTAAAGAATATTTTTGCTATTCTGGTGAATTTCTTGTCAGTACATGGTTTTTTATTGTTACCTGTTAATGATTATTATGTAAAAGGTAACTAATAATAACAATGACTGGCAGCTAATAATCTCGCTCGGCCAAGCCCTCGGACAAACAGACAGACATGACGACCAACATTAACCGCTGAGAATAAAAGTATATTGTTGCATCTTTTTTGGCAGCACTTTCATACAACAGTGTGATTCTGCTTCTATAATATCTAATCCTTCATTATAAAACCATTTATTTCTTGTTATCATCCAACCAACGTAATGTAACACCTCCTTCTCCTCCTCTTTAAAATTTTATGTAGGTATTATGCTGCTGGCAGTGATGGTGATGATGGCACGGCTAGTAAAAATATGGATGATGATATTTCTTTTTTTAATCGAGCCATACTTAATTTTCCTCCTTTTCTTCTTTCATTTCATACGGAATCTTCCCTGCTGCTGCAACTAGTTTTAGGCATACTACTGACTGAAAACATTTAACTTAAAGTTTAACGTAGTCGTCATCGAAACCGCATTTCAACAAAAATTCATCTGTCAAATAAAAGTTGAGCGAGTTGTTACAGGGTTTGTTGATGGGTCATTTCTAAGTGGAAACTTATTCGTTTGTGCATTTTTAGCCAAATATGCTATAATATAATCAATCTGTCGGATAGATTGACGGAGGAATTTTATTTATTTATTTAATAGAATAGATATTTTTAAAAGGTACAAGAAATTAGCTCATGTAAATAACTACGAGTCTGTTTTATAAATTTAATTAGATAATAAGCTTTTCTCAGGAAGTGAAAGTAGGTGAAAGTACGCTGTGACAAATATAAAAAGTTTATAAAAGAAAAACTTATTTTGGTGTTTGTATTTTTTGTTTCTTTTTAGATAAGCAGCAATTAGTGCAAGCAATGTCACCTATTTGAAGCCGAAAAAGACATCTTTCATATATGTACACATGCAGCCTTGTCAACAAATCAAGGGATGAAATCTTCTTCTGTTAAAAGAAACTGACTGATAGATGACAGATTGGAATGGAAAGAAAGCATGAGAAAACTTGGTCAGTGAAAAAAAACGTGTGTTTACTACGCACAAAGCCACCAAAAAATAAGCAAAATGTTGAAACTGATCAAAAGAGGGAATAAAGCAAGCAAGAAAGAAGAGCACGACAAGCATGAACTAATACCGAGAAGAGTCAGCAAGCAAAGACCGTCCATCGCGCATCCGATATCACATATTATCGCATGAGTTTCAGCAGAACTGAGTGGTAAAAGAATAGTTGTTTGAAGCATCGATAGCAATTGCTGGCGTAGTAGCCGTAGAGTTATAGTAGTACTAGTTCAGTTGAGACTGTGCAACAAGCAAAAATATACATGCATAAAATACTACTTATATTTTATCCGAAAGTAACTTCACGGTTTTATCTTAGTGTTGAACTTGTCACAAGACGGAATGCAACCAAAAAATTCCTCTCTTCTGCTTCTTCTTTTGCTTGTCGCTGAGTTGTCGGTGTAGGTAGCCAGCAGACAAGTAACAAGATTACTACAAATACAACAAACTATGTACCTAGTTTTTTACTACAGATATTTTTGTGCGAATGTTCATTCATAAAAATAGTATTTATATCAGACAGCAGATTTGATTTAATAAGTTTATTTGATAGCGAGAAAATTAAAGTTTTTTTTAAAAAGAAAAAGTGTAAAATCTGTTGACAATTGTAATACAATATTCTCATTATAAAAAAAATAATAGCAGTTTTTAAAAATTATTGCAAATAAAATATTTAAAAATATTTCGTGTTACCTTTTACAACTCACTTTTAAATCTACATTTCAAAAATGAAGCATCTGGACCGTTACTACTACTGCAGCTTTAACAAAGCGTCGTCATCCTGCAAAGTGCATGGAGCACGTGAACCGCTTGGCTATCCGGCTTTTATCACTCTTTCCGTTCTGGTCCTTCTTTTGGGGGAAATGCATATTGCACTTGGTAGGTACACATAATATTTCAAATTATTTATAAAAAAAACTATGTGCTATTTTTCTAGGTAATCCGGTAATAATAAGAAAATAAATGAATGCATAAATAACAGGAAAATATTTAGGTGCCAATCATAGGATTCTTATCAAGGTCCTTGTTTGTTTGTTTCTTGTTGTTGTTTTTCAAGTAGCATTTTTGACATTCCTCCTCCTCCTTGTCTCTCTGCGTTGTTGCACTTTTCACTGAACCGTAAGAGAAGCGCCCATGCATCTTGTGAGATTGAACTGCATACTGCATGCATAATAATGATGATTAGGTACATAAAATCCATATGCTTGTTTTTTACGACCACTTTGTTGCTGCAACGTTGCAAGCCATAAAAGTTTACTTTATTTTAGCTACCTAACCCAAAAAAAAATTCTTTAGTGCATCTCTGTTGACCCCTCTACATATGTAGAACCAGTGCCAACCAGATTTACGATCAGGAATGATGATGATCGATGATTTTGATGTTGGCGATGAAGAGTGTGAGTCGCAGTTTGGTTGTGCAGTATTTACAGAAATGGTTACATAGGTCATCCAGTCATCCACTATGCCATTTATTTTTGGATTTTTTCTTGCGTGACCTGTGTAATTGCATGCAGAGTTGCATAATATGCATACCAATGTACTGTATATATTCATCCTTACAATGATTTATTTCATTAGTAGTATTTTTTCATACATTTTCTGCTTTTTCTGGAAGGAAGTAAGTAATAAAGGTCGATTGTTTATTGTTATTTATTACAGGAGTAGCAGATCTAGATTGCATTTTTATGAAAGGTGCACTCAAGATTTATTGCAAAGCGTCATCATCATCATCATCATCATCATAGTTTAAATGTTATAAAGGAATGATGTGCAAGCTTTATGACTTGATTAGACTTGTGAGTTGCATGCTGAAAATTACTTGTAAATGCATGTACTATTTCGTCCAAATGAAAGATAGAGTCGATGTTTTTAAAAAAATTTGCTGCTGTAAGCCACAGTATATAGCTACTTCAACTTCAACTTCAACAATCTCGTATGTTCAATGTGAAGAATCTCGAGTAAAGACGGTCGTGTTGTTAAGTAATATTTTTACAAGTAGAGGAAATGTTAGAAGAGACCAGGTCATGCCATGCCAAAATCAGACGAGGCGATCAAAGACCAAAAAGGTTGGCACTTTAAAAAAAAAATTTGCCTGCGCTGCACCTGCCTGCACTCCAGTCAAGCTCTTCTTTTTTGAACAGGCACTCTTTTTATAGCATCATTTTTTTAATACATTTTGCAGAGGAAAGCATAAAAATTGCCGTCAAAAGAATCTTTGTGGAAAATTGAATTTTCATTGAGTGCACTGAAAATGGCTAGAGAGGTAGGTTATGTTTAGGTATCATGCACTTTGTATAATTTTTTTTTCTTTGATGAATCGGCCTATTGTGTCTGCTGGAAAAAATGTTGCAGATTTACTTTTAGAGAAAGAGTCTACACACAATTTTATATCATCTTTTTACACTCGGGTGCATGCAAATGTGTAGTAAAAGTTGTTGAAAAATCATTATTAATAATATATAATATTTTCACTGCTACTACCCGTGGGAATCACAAGTCTGCCCATCCCATTTCCATCATCATCATTAAGCCTTCAGCACAAATTTTTGCAGTGCATGCAATCATCTTGACTTGCTTGCATAAAATATTTTTGAAACACACTTGAGCATCAAGAAGAAGAAGAGTGAGCGAACGAACACTTTTGCTAACTCTGCTTTATTTCCTCTTCTTCAAAACTACGTATACCTAATTTGCTGCTTTCAATTTCAGCACAAAAGCAACAGCAGCAATAGTGTATAGTCGTCTAGTCTTTTTTCCTATTTCCTTATTGCCTGTTACTATTACAGATAACATGAATCCTAAAATACATTTTATGAGTTTACCAGCACAGTCTGTTCATAGGTCCTTCCTCCATTTTTTTATCATTCGATTTGCCATTTACTTTTGTACCACGTCGCCCCGAAACGTAAAACTCAATCACATTGGCAGTGTCACCCTTTTGCATAAGTATTGAGGATACTTTCTCCCAACCTTAAACATATCAAATTACTGGAAATAAAATTACCTCTCCCTTTCCCTACCATCTTCATCATCATCACTACCACCACCACCGCCTTTTATAATTTTTCTCTTCCTGCACACTTTAAAAATAACGCTGTTCCGTTGTCTACTACTGCTGCTTCTGCTTATACCTGCCGTGATCTTGCACTACATAAGTCTCTTTAGGTATTCCTTTTTTCAAATTAATTTCCCCCAGCAAAATAGCAAGATGACTGACTCTGCAGACTAGAGTAAGTTTAGTGGATTAGCAAAAGCAAGTCTATACTCTTTTATTCGTTCTTCTAAACGACTCAGAGGAGTGCATTCACATTCTTCTCTTTCCATTCATTTTTCCTTTCGATAACTATCAAAGAGGAGCAGCCAGCAGCAGTCAGTTTACATAGCATGTTTACATGCAAAATGATCTATCTATGTATGTGTTTGCTCAGTTCGTAGTTCGTGTTGACTGGCACAAAGATAGTGTGTCATCATGTAATATATTTATGATATATAATCTGAACAAAGCCATAATCAAAAAAATAATAATAAATAGCTCCGTGGATTTATTTACATGCATTGTCATCATTACTATTACCATAAAATGATGAATTGGCTTTACGGCTTACTATTATTAAATATTATGTGTAATTTGTGCTCTCTAGCAACCAGTTCCCACAGTTCATTTACATTAAATTCCATTTTGAGCTTCTTGAATTTTTATTGACTTTTAACGAGTTCATAATTCTAGTCAATTTTTCGCTAGTTATTTTCAACACGTGGAAAAACAACTTAACATTAGGGATATATCTCCATATTTTTACAATGCATTCCTGTAAAGTAAACTAAAAAACTGCAAAAAAAATTACGTTTTAGAATTGATGTCAAATTTAACATTAATGTTTATTGATATTGTTATTATTTCGACGAACAAACAGATATTTAGAGTAATTACTGAATAAATATAATATTATTGCCTGGCGAATTATATGGCATATTTTTAACTTGTACTCACCTTCACAATTTTAATAGGCATTTTTTACGCTATGCATGGTTTATTATTTATCATGCCAGCTTGCTACTACTACAACTACTACTGATGCAATAATAACAATGACACCATTCAAATTTGCATCGCCATTGCACTCCTCCTCACTCATCCATTCATTCGCTGATTCAATCATATGGTTACTTTTTTTTACTTGAGATGAAAGGTTTGCTCATCATCTTGTTGCTAAAAATCAGATGTTGATGATGGTAATGACTGGCTTTATTACTGCATAATGTTGCCAGTATATTTATTATACGCCAATTTATTTGCAAGCAAAATCAATTCAAAAGACTGCATCATCGCTTTCATTTAGGTCCTTACGTATGACTGGCATTGACTTTGAAGTGGCATTAACTGCATTATAATATGGACAGTGTGATTGAAAGATGAGATGATGATCTCTTAAGAAAAACAAAATGGTTTCTTCTTGGCACTGCACTTTTCTCTTCCATTCATTTCATTACCCAAAGCATTTTCTTCCCTCAAATATTGCGTTTAGCAAGGTTGTCTGTCTGTAATGTATGTAAGTATAGTTTGAAAATTGTTAAATTGTCTGAAAAAAATAATTTGTAATTTTTCTACTGTATCGCTATTTTATTACATCGCGGTTACTTCACATTCTCTCTTTCAATCATCATCACTGAGAATCAGTCACTTGCAATAAAACGAGGCCCATATGCTAACGTTCGAGGAGTAGTAGTTGTAGTTTTTTGAGTACGTGCAAATTTTTCAAAATGACGATAATCACGATGAAAGGAATATTTACCATCATCTTATACCAACTTCATACCATTGCAGCCAGTCGCACATTATTATTTTTTCTAAACTATTCAAGTATGCATGCATCGTTAGTAGTTGCTGCTTCACTATGCATTTTATTATTATTACCATTTACCATTATCATTACATTGCCATAAATACAATGATGATGATAATGATGGTATCTCTTTCTCTTTTTGAGTTGTGCTACCTCCTTTTTGAATTCCATATGTTGTGTCATCTTTTAAATACTTGCCCATCATCCATTTAATACTCAACCTAGGCAAAAATGCATTTTTTTTTCTCTCTCTCTCTCAGCTCAGCAGTGCAAAATGTCTATCCATCTATTAGTGAAAAAAAATACCATTATTCACAACTCAACTCTACTGGTGTCTTATCAGTAGGCTGAGAACATGGTTTTTTCGTTGCAGTTTTCATTAAAATTGCCCATAATAATACTAATATATTATGCTGCTGCATGCCTCGTCGTCGACATGCATGATGATGTGATGATGATTATTATTATTGCTATTACTAGTACCACTATAGCGAGATCATTATTATTAATACCTAGTCTGCTATTATGGCAAACCATTACTGCTCGAGACTAATCCATTATCCTGTAATACTCCCTGAAGAAAATGGATGTGTGTCCTGTCTTCATCTTGGAGCTACAAAATAACTATATTTTTCTTTTCTTTTTTTTCTCTTTCTTCGTTTACCCAGCAAAGTAATTGTTATGTTGTGTGTGCTCAAGTAGGCGGTAGAACAAGAACAACAAGATGGATGAAGATGAAGTCAATGATTTTGCACTAATATTTCTTCTAAAAGTCATCATGGCAACAAGGTGGTGGTGTGTACTATAGTACGAGGATGAGGTTTTGCTATAACTTAAAAAACACTTTGAATCAGAGAAAGAGAGAAGAGTCTAGTCTATTGTTTTAAATTGTCTGGACTCCACCTGCTCACGCATGACGACGACAACGGCGACAGATCATTTTATGACTTCATATTAAATTCTCACAGAAATTTTCATGTTACCATGGCACCAGATTCTTACATGGCAACCTGCAAAGCAGACTTGTAAGAACCTTTATTTTTTTTATGGTCAAATTCAAAACCCGGTTTCAAAGCGCCACCGATGGGTGTTCTTTTATTTGTATACTACTACATACTACATATAATAATGTTCACTGGTGTACTTTTACTAAAAGCTCTTAATGTGCATTGCCGTTGATGATGCAAGCAAATTGCATTTTGAATGGACTTTTTCTAATGTGAGGCAGCTGCTCAGAGTTTTTAAACAGGATAAGGCTGCTATTCACGGCCTACTCTTCTCTTTGAGCTGTCAATAGGCCATTATATTTATTGTCTCTTTTTCACTATTTTTAGACGATTAATATTCTTAGCGTTTTCTATGCTACCCGTATTTACCAATTGCATACAATATTTGCACATTACATTCAACCAAATGTGGCCTCTGTCTACAAAATGCATTTTTCAGTCTGAGAGGCTAGGGTGCAGTGCCCGTTCATTTTAACCAAAGGACAAAAGTAGGTAGTTACCTAGGTAATGGTTGATGATGCATCGATGTCGACGTTTTTTGTGTCTTTGTTCTCCCTATCATAGTGAAAAACCTTGGTTCTCCTCTCTTTCTCTCTGTCATGAAATGCAATGCTTTGTTGCATCATATCAGCATGAAAATTTTCCGAACAGTAACTATTTAACTTTATTTTTTGGTACTTACTGAATAAACTTTGAAAAACATGCATTGTGTTCACATGTTTCATTACGCTAGCACATTTTTTTGCTACGTTTGTATGCATACATATATGCAACAAAGAGATGGATTGTATTGGTTTGGTGCTTGTGAAAACGGTTTTTTTTCTCTTTGGCAAGAAGGCAGGCATGCGGGCAGCATGTGTGAAACGTGATTGATAATCGAACAATAGAACAACTGACAAAAAATAAGCACGATTTCTTATTTACTCGACCACTTGGTAACAAGCAAATAAGGTCGAATAACAATGATGAATGTAAAACACTTCGTTTTTTATGATGTGAATGATTGAGCATCTTTTTTTTAACAATCCAATAGTCCATAAGGTGAACGTCCGGTTTTTCTTCACGTGTGTCCCAGGGACGGTACCGAATACCGATGATGACAATAGATCCTGGGATGAATCGGTATTCAGAAGAAAGCCGGAAATATGCCGACTTTTAGGTTTTATTCCAGAAAAAACATATAGCCTAGTAAATTTAATGCATTTTCTGTTGCTTTAAAACAAAACTATCTCTTTTGTGATTTTCAAAATTTACTTATAAGGAGAATAGGAACTGTACAGCAGTTGAGTATTTCTATTCACTTGACTTGATCGAAAATTATTTAAAGTAAAGTATCGAAAAGGTAATTTAAAGTCATGCTGAATGTCGATGAAAAGAAGGACTTTTATACTGCTAATGGCAAAACGAATCGTTTTTACGTTTTGAAAGTAAGCACAAGTGTATGTGTGTGGGTGGAAGAAGATGACTTCTTTTAAAAAAATTTAAACACTTTTACAAGTATGGCATAGTATCGTTTTGCTAGTAATGCTCCTCTCGACTGGAGACATAATTGATTTGTTTGTTCTCTCTTTCCTGCAATAAAAACGTGTTTTAATTCTGCAGTAAAATAAATAAAAATAAGAGGATCCATATGAGAGCTTTTGAAAAAGTAATGACACAAGTGTATGCTGTGTAGGAAGTGTTTTTAATCATGTTAGAATTTTATAGCTACATGTATTCTGCCTTATTACCAGTTAATAATGATGAGTGGCCTAGTGAAAGGATTACTATACTCTATACTATAAACAGGTATTATCTTCGTTAACAGAAAAATCCGACTGCCTGGAAGTGCAAAGAAAAAAGGTGTAGGTGTAGCAAGCAATTCTTTTGTGTTGAACAAATCAATGGATCCGGTTGAGTAAAATTACACCACTACTACATGGCCGCATGGGTGGCATGATTTTATGATGGAGAGTGTTTTTTATTATTTTCCTGATCGTGCTTGTCGTTTATAGCTCTGCCAGCAACTTTTACACGTGAACAAAGCCAAACATAGCAAGTAAATAAGCAGCAAAATGTTTTTGCAAAATAATACCAATTCTAAAAAATGTTTACTATGTACAACATGAGATTTTCATCCAAACATGGAAGGTTCTTTTAAAAAATCTTCAGTCTAAATCAATTACTTTAGTCTGTCATAAATAATGTACAATTTCTTACGAAACAAAGAAACGTGAAATGGAAAGGGAAGAAGCGTTAAAGTCAGAAACATTTTATTTGATCTGGTTGACATTGGGTATTTACGTAATACGAATAACGATGAAATAAAAAAAATGTTGCAAAGTCAGAGTGTGATGATAAGTAGATGAAAAACATGCCGATTAAATCTTCGTAGTTTCATCACCTTAATTAGTGTAGATTTGGATTCTCTTATTGATGATCATGCTGAATTTCATTGATTTTGTGCTTTTTTACTGCTGACATTGCAATGCATAAAACGATTTATGTATGTATGTAGGTATACCTAGTTAAATTTAAAATAACTGGTTTAGTGGTCTTACTTGAATCGTCGGTCAACTTGACTGGGTGAATGGAAAGTAGCAAATTTTCCTAAATTAATTTTCTGAATGAACTTTTTCTTTTTGTGTCTCCAAATGAAGGTGCAAACATGTAAAAACTTGGGTCATGGAATCTTTGAATCATATTTTTATTGCTTATCAACATTTTTTTCAGTTCAGTCATTTAACATTTCATCATCGATTGTGGCCAACTGAGAGTATATACAAAATATTGACATGGTATAATATATGACATGACTTGACATGAGCATTTTGTAGCAAATTTTCCATTCAGCTTTTCTTTGCAGGTTTTTTTTTTTTTTGCAGGAGTATGTCTTTACTTTTAGTTGTTTTGGCATTGACCGTTTTATGCATCTGTAATCTGTAAATACATTTTGCTAAAATGCCACCAACAAAGTATCATATCTGGGCATGTTGTGTTGGCGTGTCATTATCATTAAACTGGTTCTGGGAATACATAGGAATTATGTAAAATGTCCATCCTTGAACCGCACATACAAACACAAAAATAAAATACCTAAATTATGCATACCAAGTGCCATTTTCAACAAGATTAGATAACTTGATAAACTTTTAATTCCAAACATCGGCATCATGGGCTAGATATAATCTGAAGAATATACTGTAATATGCAAAAGTAAGTATGTAGTGTTGCGACATTTCAGGTGGAAACTGCTGGCTCTCCATGAATCGTAATGGTCGCTGCACATCTCTTGTCAAGACTGGCGTGAGCCGTGACGACTGTTGTGCATCTGGCTCCCTTGCAAACTCACCAACGGCTTCCTGGAGTGATGGAGAATTGCTCACGCCAAGTTCCATATTCTTCATGCATGTTCAAGGCGGAGTTGCCTGCACAAGATGTAAAGGTAATTTGAACATGTTTTTTTCCTCCAGAGACAGATATTTAAACAAATGTTTTAGGTGAAGCACGTGGGGTCATTGTTTCGGGTACCCCACTTGTTTTAAATTATTAATAAAGTGGCAAAAAAATAGGAAATAGGTAATACATAAATTATTTCAAGCACCTGAGGCACCTTTCCTTCATTCATCATTTTATGGTTCATCAAAACATCAACTCAACTAAATAACTGGTTCTACTGACTCTGTTTTTCTTTTCATTTTTTCTTTCAATATATGTATTAAAGCTACCTGTGACGAGGTTCAGTGTCCTGAAAACCAAAAGTGCGTCATTCGAAAGGGTCTGCCGAAATGCGTGTGCACGCCCAACTGTTCCGCTTTCAAGGTCCAAAGTGGAATGCAAAACTATCGCGGCTTCGTGTGTGGGTACGTTTTTCTAGGAACAAATACAATGTTGGTCGTACCTATCAAATCAATACTTCATTTATGTAAAATCATGTACAATTCTCGTAGGAGTGATGGACGCACTTACAAGTCACCATGCAGGCTTTTGAAACGAGCATGCCGAAAAAAAGAGACCAACTTGGTCATTAGCTACTATGGACCATGCAGGAGTATGAGAAATTCTTTTGAGCCATCTATAAATGTATTTACAAATTACCCAAATGCTAACGTTTATGTATCATTTTCAGTGTCCTGCGCCAAAGTAAACTGTCCAGGTAAAAAACGCTGTCTTCTTGACCAAAACATGAGACCTCATTGCGTTAACTGCACCCTGCGCAAGTGTCCAACACCCTCGGGAAGAAGAGCGTTTTGCGGTGTGGACGAGATTACCTATCCGTCAATGTGTCACCTGAGACAGGCTGCTTGCAGACAGGGCAAGGCCATTCCCGTGGCATACAGAGGAATTTGTCGGAGTAAGAGGATTTTTGAAGTAAAAAAACAAGATTGTCTTTTTAATTGGCTTGCACAGAGTCACCAGCTATGCCACCCGAGAGTTCAACTTGTTTATTCAGGAATTTTTATGTGAAATTTACGCAAATTTTTATCTATTATTTCAAAAGTACATTGCTTTTGGCAAAAAAAAATATTTAAAAAAAGTATAGTATAATGATGCTGATGGCAGTGACATTTGGACAGCAACGTGTCGTTGTCCGCGTATCATGTTACGACGCACATTTCTGGCAAAACAAGTCAATATACAATAAATGAAATGTTGTAGCCCACGCATGCAACCTCATTTACATAATAAATTAATCTCATTAGAAAGAACTGGCTACACAGACGATTGCGTAGAACAGGTTACATTTGTAATGCGAGTTTGAAGCGGTGCACTGAAGTATGACGCGAAAGTTTATGTAGTTTAGCGTAGCTATTGAAAAGGAAATATTTGCATGCAGAACGGTGATGATAATTATTACAAAAAGCAAGTCAATTAACACGAGGAAATTTACAACAAAAAAAAATTATTTTTTTCCATTTCGTTAAAATGTTGCTCTTTTCATTTCAGAGCGAGCCACCTGCGAAACCATCAAATGTTTGGAAGGGCAAACCTGTCTGCGAGAATTAAACAGCGAAAAGCCACGTTGCGTAACCTGTTCATTTCGACCACGATGGTGTAAGGCGACCACGGGAAAGTTTGAAGCTCCTCTCGGTCCGATATGCTCGACAAACGGAAAAACCTACAAAAACTGGTGCGAAATGACTGAAGAAGCGTGTTCTATTGGGACAGCGTTGGATACCAAGTACTTTGGGGAGTGTAAATCAGTTACTGTCAGCACAGCAGATAACTCAACACTGCTGGAGGGTGTGGGTATGGAGGATGTAGTGGAAAATGAATTAATTTTTCATTAAAGCAACTATTTAATTACTCAATCAATAACTGCACTAAATACACACATATATATACCTAGATAGACTGGTAGTGAATTAGAAAATATTTAAGAGCAGATTTACGTATCAGAAGAAAGTTTTTTTATCCATTTTTATTTATGAACTTGTCACATTTTTACATTTACATGAGAAAAAAAACTAGAACAAATTATGTAGATTTGGTTTACCAAGTCGGGTTGTTCAGCTGGAAAAAAGTATTCTCGCACATAAACCATGACCAGTAGAAGTATAGTAATAATGGTACGTGGGCGAATTGCGAATGATTAGAACAAGTTGAATTGTGTACGTATAATTATTTGAAGACTGACCTCCTTACAGAGTTTATAATTGTAATTTGAATTGAATGGCTTGATTGAGCGAAAGAAAAAAAAACATGTGGAAAAGAACGAAACGAAAAATCAGTATTTTCTGTCCCTCAGGTTGCTCAGTTGAATAAACTTTATATATTATTTTGGTGTATATTACAAGCAAAAAAGAAACTAAAGCTAGAGCTGTTTTTATTTTAGTAGTAATTTTAAATCTTTCCAGCGACTGGAGTTTTTTTTTTCGGTTACAAAATAAAACATTGAGCGTATCTGTAACTTATATAGAATATTCACCATTACACTTGTCTATGATGATTATATGTACCTGGGACCCTATTACGATATTTATCCATTTAGCATAAATATTACTACATACAACGACAGATTTTGTCGAATTCTGTGTTAGAAGAGGATGTCATGATAATATCCGTTATACGATTCACGTGGCTACCATTCTTACCTTTTAATACTTACCCATGTTGTCCGAATACACCTACCTGTTGATATACAGTAATACAGTTTTATAAAATAATATTTTTTTTTCATATGCGTATACATACTTGTGTAGTTACATATTTAATCACTTATAATAATAATTATGCGAAAGCGTATAATGTTCCAGTTTTATTTTTGTAGCAGTAGAGTTAATATTTATGTATTTTTAGTAACGTAACTAAAGATCAACGCATTGATTGGAGGTACAGAAGCAGTGAAATATTATCCAAGGAACGATCCGACATCAACAGTTTTGTTCTTCCTTGTCTTCACCCAATATATACTTAATTATTATACATGTAATTGTTATCATACTAAATGAGTATTTATTATGTAGAAGGACGTGATTTCAGAGAATAAAAGTGCGCTCGTAAGTATTGAGGAATCGTTGTGTGGGTTACTATTTACTA
>JAHZMZ010004528.1:0-12884 GCA_027743805.1 Lepidocyrtoides sp. E14 | reverse complement strand
CCGTCATGTCTCTTCTTCAATTTTTATACAAAAAAAATTCATTTAACAGCGAGCATCATTTCACTGACTTGTCAGGCACTGGTTACTCTCTGCTTGCGTTCGAGTTTATATTGTAAGGAGGGCTGAATGTGATGTGATGCTTAGGAATGATGAATGAATGAATGGAAAAAAAAACACAAAAAAAAACCTTTTAAATTATGTTCCTTCCTGTCTGAATCGAATTTCAGGAGCCTTTCCTATTGTTCAAAGAGACTATTATTATAAAAGATAAATAAATTTTGTTGAACTTAGGTAGCTCGAGCCTTTCATTAAAGTGCGTACACTTGTAAAGGGTTTCTTAATTCCTTGATAGGTTTGTGTGTAGAAAAAAAATATGCCTAATGGTGATTTTCATTAATTGTTATTAACTTTTTTTTTCAAAGAGTGTTTGCTTTTAATGTTTGTCTGTAAAGGGGAAATGCGTAATTAGTAATTTTTTATGTAGGAATGTCTGTTGTTGTTTGAGGGGTGCAGTGATGCAAGTGACGACGCAAATTAACATTGAATAAGCATGAAAGCAAAGGGGTAATTATAGAAGCTAGTACGCTCAGTCAGAGTCTTTGATTAACGCTTAAGGGCCTTTTTCCTTTTTTTCCTTCCATATTTTGTTTACGATTTAAAAAGTATACACTCTTCGTTGAGGATAATAATTAAAATGCTGCGGGCTGTGTCGTAGTCTTATTTGGTGATGATGATGATGATGAGAAAGCGCGAGTGTTGTTGGTTTTTCTTCTTTACATATTTCTTTTCTTTCTTAATTATGTAATGGTTTAAATTTTTAATTTATCTAATAAAGTGTCATGCCTTGTGGTGGAAAAACAAGACGATAATTATTTGATGACTTGCATTTAATCGTTTTAACTTGGCACAGACAAACCGGGGAGAAAATGGGTCTGTTGTACTGCTTGTATTTAAAAACTTTCAAATATGGAATTTTAGAGTATTAGTCAAAATTAATCGTATGATTTTTCTTGTCTTTAAAAAAACAACATGTTTTTTTTTCTTTTGAATTTAACTCCATCATTAATTGGAAAAGTCATCTTGCTGAGTCAAACACCCAGACTTTAGAGACACCACTTGTCCTTGCTCCCAAAATAAGAAATGTCTGTCTGTAGAACGAAATAACATGATGAATGTGATTTGCCCCAATTCTCCTCCCAAAAAAAGGAGCAATTCAGTTGGTAACAGAAATACACACGTGCCCTATTTTTTTGCAATTTGACTTTCTGTCGTCGTTGCCTCTTGAAACTGATGATGTTATATTTTTAGTATCAACCTTTAGTGGCCAAATTCATCATCATCACATCCTATTATCATTTAAAACTAACTTATTGATGACTACTTTGCCATAAACTTTAAGAAAAAACCAGAACAAAATGTGCTCATTGTTTTTACACTTTTGCAAATTGAGTTTACGACTTGATTCACGAAATTTCATGAATCATGATCAAAAAGAGACAGGTTGACACCAGCAGCACAGTTTATATTCTTTTCTAATGCCATAAGGGGAAAATGGATGACGATTGACGAGTAGCAACTGTATAAAATCAAGATCGTCGACAGTGCCCTTTTAAAATATCATACCTACATTAAAAATAGGTACATATTCGCATGAATTAAATTGATACCATCATTGGCGCATCACAACGAACAGATTTTTTGTGGGGTTTTCGAGAGCTGTCTGAGAATTGATGACGAGCTGGTTATGCTTTCCATTTTTCATCATCATCATTTTTTTATTATTGCCATCTTCTTATCTTATAAAAACAGACGTGGTGAAACTGAACACTTACGTAGTCAAGTTGGATGGAATATTATTTATTATTGTAATTGCAGTTTGCTTTAAATGAGCGGCTTTTCATAGAAATTGACTTGATGGAAGGAAATCTATTAGATATTTGAACGCGTTTGACCACAATTAGAGACAGATGTTTTATCAAAAGAAAAAGAAAGGGAAGACGAATCGGACGAATGGCAATCGAAGGCGGAGTACCTAAAAATATTTTTTTAAAGGATTGTTTCAAGCAGGCGCTGACTTGCTCTTCAATATTGATATACGAAACTGTTGACAATAATATTAATAATATCAGGCGTAACTATAAACGCTTCCTCTTATGTATATATATGAAAAATCCATATTATCAAGTATCATTTATTCATCCAGCTTGAATTTCAGAGAAAAATTTTCCACCGCAGACCCAGACGCAATTTTTTTCCTTTGAATTATTCAACTTTGTACTCACAATCTTTGCAGTATAAATCGGTGCATGTGTTTTGAGTGATCATAAAGTATCGCTAAGTTAATGATTTTGACAAAGAATCATGATGATTATCTTGAGTTTTAGAAATTTACTTCAATTCAAATCTGCTGGTAAATGGTAAAATAATAGTGTGTTGATGCACATCATCAAGATTAGCAGAAGATCAACAACAACTTGTTGGAATTGAGGTTTTTAACATTTCCTTATTTGAAAACATGGTCGTGGTGGTGTGGTGTGCTAGTAGAAAAGCGAAACGAATGTGTGACGCAAATGTAAAAATTTAAATAAAAACAAAAACAGATGGATAGAGAAAAGAATAATCATGTGATTTACAATTAAATGTGAACCAAAACCATTTTCTAACAAATTAACTTTGCTGGCTTTTTAAGTGCCAGCAACCATGCAATAAATTATAAGTAAGATGGTGATGGCAATGACAAAGAAGAGAAATGGTGTTGTGTCCATCATGATCATGAATTTGAAATGTGTATGCATTATGCATCTTTGTTTGAGTTACTTTTGTCTGTTTCAACCCTTCCTTAGTTCATTTATGTGCAGTTCTGCATTTTGAGGAGGATGTATATTTTATGCATTTAAACTTTTCAATTTCAAGTTCGAATTGGTTTTTTTTTTTGCATTCGTACTGTATGCAAATGCATCTTCATACATCATCGTCAGTACTACTTCCAATTTGACAAATGAAAAAATTGACTTTTGACTGCTTTTCAAGTTTCAAATGTGTGATTTAAAAAGAGGTTGTTGTCTGTATACCAGTGCACTTTTTCTTCTTAGACAAGCAGACAAAAAGGCGTTTAAAATATAGGCTTGTCAATTTTGTTTTACGTGTACATATATTTTAACAGGTATTAAGTTGGGTTGAACTCCAAAACTTGGTTATTATCATCATGTTGGTAACAGGAAGATGAAGAACATTTATATTTTAAGTAGACACACATTAGAATTTTTCTGTAGGGATTTGTTGGTGGGGTTGGAAGAGGCTGACATTGTTACAAAAACAATTTAGTGTGTGGCTGGTTACATAGGTATGCACATATTTGAACATGAATATATTTTTTAGAAAAAAAACCTCTTAATTTTTAAATGTGCATTCTTACCTCTCTCTCAAGCAAAAATTTTCATACTTTGTGTAAATACTGCGTATCTGTTCATAGTTTACAAGGGTTATTTTTCCAAAGGATTCTAGACTCATTGTCGACTTTTAAAAGTAAAAGTGCACGAGAAAGATGGAAATGACAAGCACAAGAGGTTTCGGAAACGGTTTAGAACAATCTGCAAAAAAAGACGCATTTCTCTTCAGCAGACCAGCTTCCTTCCCTGTATTAAAAGCTGATATAAAAAAAGGACGAGGAAGATACGATCATCATCATGATACTTTTTTTATGGAAGGTTGGTGTTTGGTAATGAAATTATGTCTGAAAGAGTCCCAAAAGTACCATCATCATCATCATATCATCATTCTTATGGTTATATCTTCCGTTATGCTATACATTATTCTCGTCTAAGACGAGGATCAGTCAGAAGAAAAGTATAAAAGTAAAGTGGGAGCAAGTAAGCTATACACAATTTTTCTCCTTTACTTCTGTCTTCTCCAATGTTCATCTTCGTCGAACAGCGAAAAAGACTTATTGTTGGCTACACTACTATTATCATTATATGGACATATTACATTTCCCCATATAAACTGGCATTTTCTCTACTTTATTGTACTACTCATACATTTACTGTCTTGAGGGGAAAGAGCAAAAGAGGAAAATTGAATCTGTGTCTTGAAAGTATTTGCACTTCCAGTAGAGTTGAGCAGAAGAATAGCAGCAGCAGTAGTAAAGTAAAGTCTCACCCAGCAGCAACCTCATAGCTACTACTACTCTCATTCTCTCTCTCTCTCTCTCACTCTTCCTCACACAGACAGACACTGAGGTAATTAGTGGAACATGTTCTTCTTATAGAAAATCTAATAATAATGTTTACTTACTTGCTTGCTATAGTATTAAATGAAAAAAGCATTGGGCACGGCCATATTTTCTTTTCTCCTTTTCTTTTCCAAGTAATTCTTATATGAATATTATGCAGAATGCATGTAACCAGTTGAGTGTAACAAGTAAAAAAGGGGACTTGACATGAAAGTGTACTTTTTTTCCCTGCTACTGTTGTTATCCTGGAGAATAAAGAGAGAAGGAGAGTCAGCCTTAATTAGTTCAGTAGTAAAGCGGGAGCGGCCATTGTTTTCCGTAATATGCACAAGGGAATATAACATTTATTTTATTATTATGATGGTGGCAGTAACAGTAGAAAAGCGGTGGTGGTGGGGCGGATGATGATGATAATAATAATAATAACGTAGTAAAAAAAGTAGTGGGACGACAGAGAGCAAAGAGGAATATGTGTATTTTGACTTGCCCACTTTTCCTTTTTCCTAGACTTCTTCATTTTCCAAAGGAAAGTACATTATATGGCCATTATAATAGTGAAGTGGTGAGCACAAAGTTTCTGTACAACTGACTCCTACTGATATTGCTTTTCATTTTCTTGGTGGTGTTACTGCACTGTATAGTGTTGCAATTGCAACAAAAGGTATAAGTACTTCAAGAATTAAAAAAAGTGGCGGTGGTGGTGTGTATGATGATGACATAGTTTGCTGTATTAAATGGCATGGCAGTAGTAGTAGTGTTGTGCTTTAACTTTTGCACACCACCACCACCGAAATTAATGAATAGACTTGTATATCTTCATCCAGCTCATTTGTTACGTGTTTTCTATTGTGCTGGAGTAAACTATTTTCAGAGAAAAGATAATCATTGTATATTTGTAGTAGTATGTGCAGTTATTATTATTATTACGGCAGGGATGTTGTCGTTTTCTACTTTGCACTGTAATATATTGTACAATATGGGCTTCCAGTGTTGTTCCTCCTGTCAACCTAAGTAATATAGAGCACATTACTTTTGGTATTCTGGTCCCGGTGGCCGTGCGTCATTGTAATATATTGTTCTAAAAGGTACAAAGTTCCTTGTTGATGATAGCGTGGTATGGTGGTGAAGGGGATGCTGCTGCTATCTGCTCCTGGTTTTGTTATTGTTGTCTGTTTAATTTTACTTGTAGTAGTCGAGAAGCTTGTTATGAAAGTGACGTTGCAAATTATTATGTTGTTGAGAGAGAGAGAGAGAGGGGAAAAAAGAAAAACGTGGAAAGAGCTAAATTAAAAAATAACATGACACTTTACTCTTCAGTGTTAACAGAGGCTGCTCTACTATTACAATAAAAAAGTAGACACCGGGGAGCTTACGTAAAAAGGCAAGCCAAAAAAATTATATTAACACGGTCCCGTGAAAATTTTAAGGAATCCCTAACTACTTTCTCCTTCAACCAACCCCACCAAACTTATGTTAGCTTTCCCAGACAAAAAAAAATTGTATTATGAACGAAACAAGGACAAAGAGGCAAATTGCTGCAGATGAAAAGCATGTGTATGTGTAGCAGCCTACACTACAGGAAATGGAGTAGGAAAGGGAAAGAATGGCGAAGGTTGTCCAGTCAGAGAAGTGAAAAACACTTGAGTTATTCGAGAAGGACAAAAGACCCTTTTGTACAAGTTTATTTATGTCATATGTTACGCGACACAATCTAGTAGACGTTGAGGGACAGGACAGGGAAAGGCAAAGTCGTTTTCTTAACAGGTCTCCTGTTTTTGTCTTGCTTACCTTGTTAAATAATGTTTGTGCTGTTGTAATTAATTTTTGGGCGGAGGAAAGTTGGGTAGTAATTGGAGCAAATTCTATACTGTGACAGGATACAACTTTGCAAATGTCCACAAATAGGATTTTCGGCGACATTTAAACAGCAGGGAAAATGGGGCGGTTTTACCACAACGGAAACACAGGCATATTAAAAATGTGTGTCATTAATGGCTTATTTTCTGCAAAAATACTTTTCTACGTAATTATTATGCTGGAATAGTGGTAGGAATCCAGTAGAATGCAACATTCTCAGGAACTTCTCTACTACAAAAGCTCAAAGTATAAATGGCGTTAATGACAGGATTTTTTGTTAATTAGCTGAAACGGGCTTCTAATTTCTTATCAAAGTTGAGGACCGTTGAGAGTATATTAGAGCAAGAGTCGAGGTTCCCACCCGTAAAGGTGCAATGGGGAGGTTGATGGTATTTACGTTTACACGAACAGTCAGCAATGCCCTCAATGTAGCGCTATAAAAGTGCTTATTGCATAAGCATTAAGATAGTACCAATTACTGACGAATGAAGATACGAATAATGCGATTTAGAGAAATGAATCTCTCGCAAGCAATTAATTTTATTGAAGTTGAATACATTATAAGCATTATTAGTACAAGATTATTCATTTTTTCCGTTCTTTTTTTGTAGACAAATGATGACTAATACGTTCAGAATGCCGTGTCATTGTTTAGTATTCAGTGCACATTGTAATCTATCCATAAACTATTAAGAGATGAGATATCACCGCTTCGCTTTATGAATGCAAAGTGATAAACAATGCGTACACACTATGTTTTTGCCTCATGCGAGGGCAATACATCATTTAAAATTCCAGTTTCCACAATAGCAAACTCCAGTAGACAAAATTTTACGTGGATCGATGGGCTGGATAATAATACAAGACGCATAATATATATACGCAGTAACCTACGTGTTAGCACGTAATATGTACATAAAATTAAGCAAATCGACTTTACGAACTTGAAAGCATTCTTTCTTAATGCTCTTACTTTCCTACTACTACTACTCTCCATTTATTGTCAATATTACCTATTATACCTATCTCTATGATTATACCTACTCGCAAAACTCTTAACGCTGCTCATTTCAAGAAAACGTATAACAATTTGAGCAGCAGCTAGAAGAGAATTAGAATAATGAAAGGAAAAAGATAAAACAAGTTAAGTAGAACAAAGTACGGTTCAATTGCCTTTCAACACGCTCTTTTTCTATTTTGTCCATGTGACTAATGAAATTTTTCGTGCTACTTTTGTGGCAAATAATAATGAAATCACATGATGATTACGATAATAATGGTTGCTTTTTTTACTTTGTTTATCTCCACCCGCTTGTGCGTCCCCACAAAAATAAGAATGCTTACTCATACACGTTGCTATACGTATTGCTAGTTTTGCATTCTACATTAGCTTTATATAATTCAGCGTTTTTTTTGGAGATGATGGGATGAGAGGGTGGGTGGATGGTGGATCCAGGCAAAACCATAGTAAAATGTAAATCTGCATTCAACTATGCAGTCAGTTCATCTCAGGCAGTACTTAAGTAGCCAAAAAAAAATTCAGTCAAAAAAGCAAGTTTAGTGACAGGAAGGAAATCTCAAACGTGAGTTGTGAAGATTGTGATAATGGAATGGAAAAGACAGTCCTCATAAAAATGTACTAGAGAGACTTTTTAAGATTTTAGATACGCTCATTCTCCTCTCCTCTCTCGCCTTTTGTACTCGGGCTGCTTGCTGTGTGTGATGGAATAACAAAAAAGCAAGTCAAGCCACAGGAACTACAATAATGCGATGATAAGCATCATCATGAACACTTGACTGTTTTGTGATTGTAGTGCTGATGCATCACAATTTCTTGCAGTCACCACCTTCCTCCTTCACCGCCACACAACTACCTCTTCACTTTTTCCATTGTGTACACAACGCGAAAATACACTTTTAGCCTTTTAAATCTGGCTGTAAGCTAAATACACATTTTACAGAGCGGTGATGAGACTTTTTTGTTGTTAATTTCCTGAAAAAATAAGTTGAAAGATTCGTCATCATCATCAACCAACCATGCCATAAGGATGAGCAATGCAATGCCTCCTTTTTTTGGCTTGTCGTGTGCTCATGCATAATGATATCATATTAAAATGATGCCATTACACTTAATACACGTGCAAGTAGCAAAAAAAGCAAAGCATAATAATAATCCTATTAAACTCATTACCGTAACGTATGTACCTACTCTACCTACCTACATATTACGTGTAGAAAATACCTAATGTGGAGAAAGATGCATAACAATAAAAACACGGCTTCCATCATAGAGAATTTGAGACGAAAAAGATGTAAAATAAAGTGTGCAAATGTTTTATATGAATATGCTGGAACATTTTATTAAGTACTTACACACAAGCCCTGGAGACCCCAACAGTGAGATAAGATGGTTTTGTACGGAATGGTGAAAAGAAAATCGTAATCGTACATGAAAATTAAATAGGCATCATTTATAAATAGCATTCTTCCAAAATTATTCTCCAGGGATGCGGTTTAATGTGAAATGGGATGACTACTTCATTTTATGGAGGAATTGACTTTTTTTTACTGCCAGCACTCACGGAATGTGATATGCCGTGTAAAATGGAACTGTATGCACAAACAACAGCAATATTATTTATGATAGTGCTAATAATGCTCATTTGTTCATCTCATTGAGTCTTTTTGTTCATGTGTATGGCTTTGTTTTTAATGTTAGTTTGTACTTCTTTGTTCTCTCTTTGTGAGGCAGTGAGGCTACGTAATATGAAAATGATGAAAGACATCAACAAATGATTTCCCTTCTTGCTTTATGTGTGGCCATTGTCTTTATCATTGTACAACTTGACATTTTCAAAATTTACGGTGTAGACAGGCTCTCCACGTGTGCTTCAAAAATATGACAGAACAGGAGGAAAAATGATGAGCATGAAGAAATGTAATTTACTACACTTTTAAAGGACTTTCTGGCGATTTTTTATTCAGCACACTCATGCAAGCACATAAACCGTAAAGTTGTACCATTTATATATATACATATGCATGTAAATATGTAAACAATATGATGATGATAAATTGTTTTTCTTCCTAGTATTTTTCCCTTAACTTTTCCAAAAAAAAAACCACAAAACATCATTGTAGAGTTTTTTTTGTACTACTGCTGCGCAAGAAGTTGCACGTTACATACACACACTGTAATCGTTACTTATGATGTGCACATATTTTACTCATAATTTATTTATGATTCATGATCAACTGACTATATGACTGCTAGAATGTACACGAGCCCATGGAAAAAAACGACAACACGTATATTCACTGCGAAAAGATAACTTTACTAAAATGAGGACTCATTTTCTGCGGTGGAATGTTGTGTACTCGTGTGCATGTGTGTGTCGATGTACTTGCATAACTTTTTGCGGTTCGTTTTGGTGGTGGTGGTGGTAGTAGTAGTAGTAGTGAGCAATATTAAAATGATGACAGAGAATGATATGATGATTACATACTCCACATTTTTTTTATAATGTATGCATGATTGCATCAAGATTCATAAATGTTATGGCTTATATAACATTCCCTGAGGAGTAACAAGGAGGAGAAAAGGCACACATCTTCTTCCTTACTTCCTTTTCTCTCTCTCTCTCTCTTCTCTTCTCTCATTTGGCAAAACACAACTGAAATCATTTTGAAATGCCTCAGGAGAAAATAATGTGGACGTTTTTTTATATGAGCAGTGTAATGTATAGCAAAAAAAAAAGTAAAAATGGATGAATGAATGGATATGTATGCACATACCTATGTAGTATAAGCGGCTTAGCGTTTAAAAGGACTCAAAAGAAAAGGGCTAAAATACTTCTCGGGAGGATTTCCAGGCTTTATTTCGTATGTAACTGGAATTTACGAACAACCACCATACCGTACTAGTACAACTACTACATGCTGTGTACACGGATGAAGTAGTCCCGAAACTCGAAACTGCTACTCTTTCGGGCTAGCTTGGGGTTGATAGTAGGAGTGAGGTTTTGATCTCAAGGATTTTCCAGATTTTCTAACAAAATAAAAAAGAGAAATAAAAGAAAAAAAAGTTTTTTGTATGTGCGGTGCTGGTAGTAGTGGTGGTAGTGGTAGAGTTAAAAGTAGGTAGGTATACACGTGCTTGTCCTTCCATTTTTCTTTTTTTATGGAGAAGCACAACAGGAGGAATTTTCTCTCTCTTTCTCTTTATCCAGTCAATCCAAGGAAATATGTGTAGGTAGGTAGGTAAGCGTTTAGGTATGCGTATGCTACTATGTCAAACAAGGATTTGAGTATGTAGTAGTGGAAGTAGAGGTAAAATAAAATGGTATAGAGCTACTTGACAAGCATGTAATTTTTTTGTGTGTGGAGTTGTTCGTCTTTTGTACGTGTTTTAATAATAATACAATTTTGAAAATTTAAGCTGACAAGCTCGAGCGACAACTTAAAACCTTGAGAAAAGGATGAAGTGGAGAGTAAAGTGAGTTTTGTACATGCTTGGAATGAAGTTAAGTAAAGTGCTAGTATGCCATGATGAGATAAAAGGAATGGGAATATTAAATTCGGTTTTCGGTGGATTTCACATTTTTTTCTACTCTTGTTTATTCGCTTCCATGTTGCATGTCCATGTCATGATTATTATGATGACTTTGTTTAGCCAGAGCCATATAGGTAGGTAGATGGTGGTGTTGGGTTTAAGCGTTTCTACTCTTTATACTTTTTACTGGGTATCTCTAAACATTTGAATAGCCAACTAACATGGCGGTGCGGTATGGTGGTCGTGTGCGTGTGGGTTTTTTATAGGAAATTAATAATAATTTCTCATGCCATACTTTCCGAATAATAATATCCCAGTGGCTGAGCCAGCACTCGAATAATATACAAGCTAAAACACTTCCGTTTTAAAAGCGAGAGCCAAAGATCGTTTACTAGACTAACTAGAAGAGTGGTGGTACGGGAGCGCATATTGTATGACATTGTAACGACTTCACTAGAAACGACGATATTTTTGACACAAGGACGAACAAGACATTTTCTATATTTATATATTTGCTTCAAATTTCATAAACATTCTCCTTTATGTTAGTATTTATGTGTTCTTTAGCTGTTTTTTTGTTTTTCTTGTCTCGCTACTGCCTGTTTCATATTTGACGACATTTGAATGTAAAGTACCGAGCAACTACATATATATGGGTGGTAATCCGATATTGTGTACATTTGTACTGTTATTATTGCTGTTATATGCTGTATCGGAGAAAACTTTCCATTTTTCTTCCGAGGAAAAAGTATTATTATAAGGAGCTCTATCCACAAAATATCCAACTGGTAAATGGCAAAAGGGAAAATTGGGCTGACATGAAGTTGACATTCATTTGACCTATTTTTCCCTTTGCAGTAGTACTACTACTCTCTGGGTGAAGTTCTATGGTGTAGTTAGTGTAGTAAATGTGTGGTATGCGGTGGTGGTGGTGGTGGTGATGGTAGTAGTATGTATAATAATATTTAGCTAATAGGTAGGCAACCTCCCTTGTCTTCGTTTCCATATCCGTTCCGTGTTGTTGTTTGGTTGTGGTGTTGTGAGAGTTCCGCTTCTTAGGTTGCTGTTGTTCCGTATCTTTCTTTTTTTTATTATTAGTTCATCGAAACACGACATGGCCCAACAACACGCCAATATTAGCTGTTGGCATGCTGGTAGCGTGAGTGTGTTTCTGCTCAAAAGTTCCCTGCAATATTGGGTAAGAAGAAAGAGAAGTAAGAGGCATGATGATGAAAAAGAAAGCAAGAATCAAGTCAAGAGTAAAAGATGCCAGAGAAGTAGTAGTAGTATGAGGTAAAAGTAAAGTATTCTTACGTACATACTTGCATTATATTATGCCGTGCTTTAACGAAACGACAACATTCACACGTGTGTAGGCATAATATTATGTGTTTTCTTACACATCATCTAATAGACCGGAATAACCTATTGCTCTGCTTGCCACTTTCCTAGTTGGATCGAGCGTTTTGCTGTGCTGCTGAGTTGATTTAAAACTGCGTCCTTTTCATCCAGACACGATGTTTATTGTGTGCGGGCATAATAAAAAGTGTCAATGCCGCACTTTCTATTTTCATCACTGCTTCACTATCGCCAAATTTTCAGCCTAGTTATGTGATTTTGCATAACCTAATAATAATATGCTTTTTAATGGATCAAAAGGGGAAAATGTGGAAAGAGGAGAAAATCAAAAGGAAATTGAATTTCGTGGAGCAACTCAAATGCGTGACATGTTTTTGCCCGCAATCAAAATTGTACAAGGTGACGATAAATTTTATAACGTTTAGTGTAAATATGAACAAATAAACTTCCATGGTTCATCAAGGTGACTTGGTGTTTCATTCGATAAGTGTGCCTACTACTACATAAAGTAAAATGAGGACGTGAGCGAGACATGTGATTTGAAGCAAAAGACAATGATTTACTGCACGTAGTTTGAGAAGGACAAATGAAAGGCTTGAATGTCTTGCTTGTTGGCCTTGTTCAATCGTTTTTTAGAGAGTATTATAGTACACACATCAAGCTTGGTTGGATTTGGAAGGAGGAAGGATAGGTATATTACCCACGCAGTTTACCGAAATAAAGCCGTTTTGTCTCTATCTGTTATGGGAGTAGTAGAGAGACAAAAAAAGCAGTCCTCTGGATGATGCCTGGGTGTCATTGAACTGGGTGAACTGGACTAGACTACCGAGGAGGAAGGTTGTGTTCATTTTTTGCTGGTCCATAATATTTTTCATTATTTTCAAT